>JAKGSA010000005.1:0-23774 GCA_033558755.1 Philaethria dido
ACGAGGTGTGTTCAAAAAGTAAGGTGACTTTGTATTTTTAAGAAAAAATATTTATTTATTTAACAATATTTATGTTGTCCCCTTCAAAGTAATCCCCCTCAGATACAATACACTTATGCCAACGGTTTTTCCAATCGTCAAAGCACTTCTCATAAGCACTTTTCGGTATAGCCTTGAGCTCTTCCAGCGATGCAGTCTTTATCTCTTCAATCGTTGCAAATCTCCGTCCTTTCATAGGTCTCTTTAGTTTTGGGAACAAGAAAAAGTCACATGGGGCCAAATCCGGTGAATATGGTGGCTGAGGCATGTTTTTGGCCAAAAAATCTCTCACCAGCAAAGATGAATGATGAGCAATTTCGGAACAAACTTCGCTGACACACGTCTCATGCCCAAAACGTTAGAAAAAATTTCATGGCACGAGCCAAGCGATATACCAACATCCTCAGCAACTTCTCTGATAGTGATTCGACGATTTTCCAGAACAATTTTCTTCACTGCTTGAACGTTTTCATCAGTTGTTGACGTGCTTGGGCGTCCAGAGCGAGGCTCGTCATTGGCATCTTCCCGGCCATCTTGGAAGAGTTTGTACCACTTGTAAACATTTTTTTTACTCAGAACAGTTTCACCGTATGCCACTGTCAACATTTTAAGTGTTTCGGAGCACTTTATTTTATTTTTTACACAAAATTTGATGCAAATCCATATTTTTCGATAGCAAGAAATCGCCGAGCACGCAAAACACTTATAACCTTTACGCCTCTCCCAACCAAACAAAAAATGCTATACACTTGAAACTTGGTACAGATGTTCGGGAAGAGTGTACCAACATAACAAAATAAAAAAATCGATAATCGAAAGTACGTTGCCCGCCAAATTTGAAAAGTCACCTTACTTTTTGAACACACCTCGTATTATCACGGACGAGAGAGTGCGTCTATGTATGCGCACATACTTACGTACTATAACATATTCCCGCGCAGATGACACCTGGCAAAGACAACAGTGTGTCGCCGTCGACGGATACGTCTAGGAGGACATCATCATCATTATCACTTACATTTAGTAGATCGATCAATAGAAAACACCTAAAATTTTATGTGTTTTATGTATTTTATCAATTTTCTCTTAATATTCACCTATTTTCAGCTCTGATAATTGAATTTTTCTAAGAAAACTTGCACTCACGCCAGAAATATCTCTGAATAATTCTAAAACTATAATTATCTTAAAAGAATCCGAAATAACTTCAACTGGAAAGAAAATTCACTGGTGTAAATGCATATTTTAAAAAAAAAAAATTTGATTGTGCGCCACCTGAAGACAAAGTCGTAGACTTTCGAGATTTTGTCTAAAAGTAGATTTTCCTTTATATTTTGTCTTAAAGTAGCATTTTCCATACAGATCATCAATTAACGGTACAGGAGATTAATAAATATATTTTTTGTCAGTTTCACTCCAATTAATATTCAGTTCACATTATTCGTAAATATTATTAATGTTTATTTTCTTAGTTTCTCACGACCCTACCAACTTATTGTGTTAATATAAAAACTCCAAGATTCATTTAGTTGACTCACTTCTATTTCCGTATTCAATGCATCAATCATCATATCATCATGTAATCATTTTCACTACTTCAAACAGCCTATGCGAAAATTACATTTTACATGTCATACGAAAATAAACTAAGAGATATAAGAGTGTATTTCTTTGTTGTGAAAATGGATCCTGTACACCAAAGTAGGTACTAATGTATCACCGACATATACATAGGTATATAGATGCTTTTGAAATTGTAATACATGAATGCAACAGTATTCACTACGGACAGGGATTAGATATGAATATATATATTCATGCAGATATCAAGGTTGAAATTATTTATATAAGAAAACGATAAAATATAACATACGTATGACAAGTAGTAAAAAGGAAGTGATGTTAACAGATTATAAAATGTATGATGAAGTATCATATCATGAAATAAGAATTAGAATTATGTATGTATTTTGATATTAATATCGAATATTTTTGTGATAATTTTAAACCAATCAAAAATCAATATATAAATTATACCTACTTGTTAGGTGTGTGCAAATTTAAATCTTCACTAACAATTACACCGAATTATCGAATATATTTCGTTGTATCCCACGTTCGGAAAACTATAAGAAAATAATATCTCAGATAAAATATCTTTCATAAAATGCAACATTCCAACATCCAAATCAATACGCACATTCTTAAATTGAATTTATGAAACGTTTTCATAATTTTTTATATAAAAGTCATGAAAGTCTTGTGAAATAATATTAGAACAATGACAGCATTTGGTACGATGACGTTTTCAAGCAATCGATATCATGTCATTGTGACTACTTGGCGACTTCAGAGTGACTTAGAAAAAAATCTATAACGGAAACGATTCAGGAAAAATATTATTGTAATAAATCTAGTAAACTCAAATATGGTTAGATGATAGGTGCGTTATATGTCAAGCTTATCGCACGCGTTCCAAGGCACCTACAATAGTTTTGCAACTTATTAAATCGACAAATATGGCACGTAAATTATTAACCTTATACAACAAATTATTTGTATAAAATATATACTATATGCATGAGTACTTACTTCTTTACGTCTCCTTGTGTTTAAAAGGGTTGATTCTTGCGAACATAAAGCATCCTCATTTTCCATGATAACACTTAATAACGGAAACCTCTAAATTAGGACATAACAAGTAGTGCAATAAAGCAGCAAAGGTTATATAAAGACGTAGCTACTGCGATAACTCTATTGTTTTAAGATCTCGCATGCACACAATCTAAAGTGTCAAGAATTACTTTACGCAAATTGACAGGCTTATATGAGTATTCAGACTAATAATTTATAACGCTGCGTCATGCTATAAGTAGATTCTGTACGTTCTACGTACACATACTAGAAAGAAATATAATACGTAGTATTCATTTTCCGCAAACTGATTGTACAATTTTATATTGATGCTTAAAATTTCAACTAAATAATATTTTAGAAAATGCTTATGTAGTTAGTAGATAATTTATTTACTACTATTTCTACAATCAAAAACACTGGTATTCCTTTGGTTTCTGTATTAAAACGTAACAAGGCGATGGCTGTTTTTTTTCTGTTTGTACAAGAAAGGCTAAATTACATTTAGCTCTTCTAAATATTTTTTAAAATTACAATTTATAGTCTTTGAAAATACTCCAACTTCAAGATTTAATTAACAATAATAACAACAAGCCCTTCTTGGTGCAGCTGGAATTAATTTAGTTGGGTATGTTTGCGTGAAAACGGTTTTCTTTGTGAACGGATTAATGGGTTCCGATGTAGCCCGATGCTTCACTTCCATATTAATACGAGCAAACCTATCTCCTTTTTCTTCTTCTTTTCTGATTAGAATATAGTAAGGTCGAAATTCGTTTGCATACATAATTATTATTCTTTTACGCAATTTTTTTTAGATTCCTTTAAAATTTTTAAAAATGTAGCTTTTAATTTTTATTACTTTTAAATTTAATTACATGACAGATGCATAGTTTCATAGACTAAAGAAGAAAATTAATAAAAAAAGATTTCATATATACTACAAATGTAGATAAGTCACAATATTTTACGCGCTCGATTACGCGCAAAACACTATTTCTAAATTCTCCAGTAGAGCTAGAAGGTATAGAACTTCATATCAATTATATTTTTAAAAAATACATATGATGCCAAAATAGCGCTTTTGTGAAATGTTGTTAAGGTCAACAAAAATGTATACAAGAGCAATTACCAATAGTAGACAGTATTATATATTTCAATTTTAAACTATCTATTTATTTGAGGCTATTCTGGCGCATTGGGACAGAGTCCGACTGTAAACCTGATTGGTTGTGGGTTCAATATAATAATTCGGAACATATTTATATATATTTTAATTATTTTAATTTCTCCGCTTTTCTCGAAACGTGACGACCAGAATATCTTGCATCTTGCAACAGTAACTTCTAAGTTCTAACTAAAGCTACATCTGCTCTTATTGAACCATTCTTAGTGCCAAGGTAGATCGCCCTGAAATTGCTTAATGTAAATTAAAAAAAAAAACGATATGACACGACCTTACAATATAAAAACAGTAGGTAAATTGCATATAGCATCAAGATAAGTTAGTAAGATTAGATAAATATAAAATATGAAGAACAAATAAAGATGTTTTTAGTATTTTTAATTATCATTATAAGATAATTTTAAAGTAACAAATACTTTATAGTATTAATTTAAATAGTACTTTTTAGTTTCTATATAAAAGTTTAAATGTAATACAGAATAATTCCTCCTATTTCTTAATATTCAGAACCCAATTATTAGATGCTGATTTGACATATGAGATAAAAACGAAACAATTATCATAATTAATTTATAAATCATTCTAAAATAAAGAAATCAAAGATATATTTTAAAGTAAAATCAAATTTCTAATTTGTTTATTTCGTACTCACACAATTACCTACAAAAACGTTAAATATTAACTTTCTAGGTCATATGGAAGTGGGTTAGTTATTTGAACGACGTCTACGTCATGTTCAAAACTCAGTCAATTATAAAAATATCATTTCTTAAACGCTGATATCTCAATAAAAAAAAATAGGGACCATTGTAACGCTGGAATGTGTCTGTCTATAAACGTGAACGAGTGGATTGAATTCCCACTCGGGGAATGATTAGACAAAGCGCGGCATTGACATCCGTCATTCAACATGCCATGTTTCAAATTTGAACGAAAAGCGGAGAATGGAGTGTCTTGACATTAGGTTCTCTATGTCTAGCCTGTTATGTAGGAAAAAACGTGAAGCGTATAAAATCACAATAGCTCCATATTATATTCACGAACAAAGAGTTCTAGTTCATCTACAGATTACAAAATTGAAATACTTAAACTTACTTATGCAGGGATAAGTAAGGGTGTCCCAAAATTAACGCAAGATTTGACTTTGCCGCCATTTGCTATTATATTCATTATTCATTCGCTATTAAAAGACTAAAATGGCATTTTCTATTTAATTCAAATCTTGCGTTAATTTTGGGACACCCTATACATGGTATATACCTATAATATTCCGTATTTAATGACACTCCTCTAAAGCTCACCTAAATAAATATTTTATGAAAGAAATCCCCATCCAAATACCTCATAAATATCAATATTATATAATACAGAAATGTAAATATACTGATCCTTTTATTTACTTTGTGATTACTTTTTACTGACTTCAAAAAAGGAGGAGGTTCTCAATTCGACTGTATTTGTTTGTGTATTTGATGATTCTTTTCTTAGATAATGCTTCTAAAGTGGTCTCATTTAAATCTAGCTAAGGTATTTTTTGTGAACCATTTTTGTGCTATTGCTTTCTTTTTACTATTACATTCTACGTACTTAATGCTTAACATTTTAGGAAAGAAAAAATAAAGACACCTCAGCACAATTGTTTTATTCATTATTTCAATTTAATATACCATTAAAATTACTTCTGAAAAAGATGGTAAAAATTACTACACGTCAGTAAGGGGAAGTGCTATTGAACAGCCTGATCATAAATTTCCTCTTGGGTAGAGGAACTTTGAGTAATTGCCCTCTAAGGTCTTCCTGTACATCACGTGCATCGCAGACACTGCACTGAAAATTGAAAAATTATTAAAAAAAGTGGTATAGGTAAGTAAATTCAAAACTATTATATATATTATTTTACAAGACACAAAAAGCAGAATCCCGTAAATACAAATAACGTAACAAGAACGTCACAAAATTTTACTGATTTAAATATTTTCTGTTATTTTTTTAAGTACATATATTTGTTATATATGTGTACTTACAGCTTCCGAAAGACATATGAAAATTAAAATAAAACTAATAAAAAATAATCCACGTTTGTTAATGGTCATATTGTATCGAATAACTGATTTCAATAAATAATAGAAAAATATCAAGTTATTTTATTATAGCGCAGCAAGTGATTGTGAAATGGAAAAGGTATGAAAAGGATAATTGATTTTTTAATACCAACATATTTTTTATATACCTTACATTGCATAACTCCTATAACTATCGAACGTAGGTAGTTTATAATATGGCAGGTATCAGTGGCGAAAGGGGAAAATTTTATATAGGTAAGCCGGTATATGTAGGTTTGACCTGGACGAAAACATTTCACATTTTTACGGTATAAGCTGTAAAATTTTTGTTACGCTCGTTTTTTTTTATGGCGTCCCACATGTCACAAATTGTCAATTCATTTTTAGGTTTACAAAAAGTTAGCCGGTATGAATTGTTTTATACGGACGCTTCCCAAAGGCTTACCTTAAGTTTTAAAATACAAGTATGAGATTTAAAAAAAAGTCGCCAGTGACATCTAAAGCCCCCTAAAAAATTTGCTTGCTTAATTTAAATTTTCACCCCTCGCCACTGGTAGTTAAGGCGATACTTATAGATACTCGTAGATGACGACGCGACCATATAACTCAGTGGCGGATTTACCATCAGCAGTAAGCCAAAATGACGATTTGCTAAATTAGAAACGCAAAAAAAATAAACAAAGTCAACAAAAATTTTGGATTGTAAAAAAACAAGTTATCAAGCTCGACAAAAACTTAACAGCCTATACCTTGAAAATGTAAATATTTTCGACCAGGCTGGATATACATGCCACTTATAGGTAGGTATATGCTCTACATGTGCAGTAACACGTAATTTATCTTTTGTTTTTTTGTTATCGCACGTATTTTTCCACAGTAGAGCTACGCGCTATCTGTAACAAAATGCATTATGGTGAACAATAATTTCTTCTTGAAATATTAGTAATATCGTCAATTGAACAATTTTTATCTTGCAGAAGAATAACAGTTAATTATGACATACCTATGTATAGGTATATGTTTTATGACTCCATCAGCTTCAATCAGGAACATCCAATCAAGTTTGCAACAACAGCGTCATTCACACTTGTGCTAATTTTGATAGAGCTCCTCATCATGATAAGCGGTTCAAGTAATACTGTCTTGTGCTTCCAGTTTTTAACAACAACATCCTCTTGAGATCAATATGTCGATACTTTTCGCGAATAAGTCGTTGACTGATACGTGTATCAGTAAAATGATAGTCGCATCGATATTCCACATTATTATGTATCAGTTATCATATATTATTATCTAAGTTTGTAGTCAAATATGAATTGTAATATTGTTTTTTCAGAATATTGCTATGTTTTTTCAATCAGGCGAACAAAATGTTAAATATTATATTATTTATACAGGCTTACATTTGTGTAACCTTTATATACCTTTAATATTTTGAAGAAAAATAAATAATTTTAAAATTCCCGCAAGAATTCTTATATTCTTCTTCTTACTTTATAAGTACGTTTGCCAAAAATCCCTTTACAACGAATATTCATCATCTTTAATATCATTCACACCATCTGGATATGTGGCATTCCAGCACTGTGCGGTTTCGTAAGAATTTCCTTCCACGTGCCACTGAACTGTGGAATGGCCTACCTGCGACAGCGTTTCCAGGTCGATACGAAATTGGTACCTCATCAACATCTTAGTGTGGTGTAATAACAGTCATAGAATATTAATCTATGATCTTAAAAATTTTAGACTATAAACGAATTAGTTTGGGGTTACTTAACTGGGGTCAAAAGTCCTAAGAAAAAAGACATTAATAAAGAATGATGAAGAATCCCAAAGATGGATATATTTTACTATTACAAAGATTTACTTATATAAATTATAAAGAAGTAAAAAAAAATATTATTTACAATTTAAATTGTTTTATTATTGAATATCATTTATCACAATAGGGATACATGTTGTAAACAAATGACTTCTTTCAAGCGTGTTGTTTGGTGGGTTTAAGCAAGTAGACATACATTCAGTGCGGCTATGAAAATTGTTTTGGTTTCCTCCACATCCTGAATACAATCGCCGTCTGCAATTTCTGTAGAAAGTATATATTGTGTTAATATGGTGTTTATAAATATAATCGTGTGTAAAATATTATCATATGCAGCAAATTAAAAAATACAAGATCCTGTCACATATCAGAATACAAATATGTCAAGAGTAAATGGCAAACAATAATTATATTAACATATTTGTATTTTTATATATATACACGTAATATAAATATATACAAAGAATATTAATTTAAAATCGTTAATTTTGGTACATGCTGTCCGATTCTTTAATAAGATATTTCTTTAATGAGGTCTTAAAAGATGAAATAGAAGGGCTTTGTTTGATAGATTTGGGGAGTCTATTCCAAAGTAATGCAGCATGTATGGAAAAGTTATTGTTCACAAACTTACTTCGACAGAGGATCCCAGGTCCAGCGGTTAAAGTAACCAAAGCAGGTTCCATAATCAAATGCTAGAGAACAAAAATAGGGCACCTTTTCTAAAAAAAATTGTAATTATTTAGAAATTTTCATAATTGGAATAAAAAGATAACTCATAACAAATGACGATGACACAAAATTTGTTTAACCCAGGTACTAATATAATTTTTACTTTATATTATTTTTAGTATAAGGTACCTACTGTTAGGGACTGTAATGTTTAATTTACAGTAGTTTTCACAGTCTTCACGATTTTCAAATCTGTTTCCATTACCTTGGCAGCCTCCCCAGAAAAAACGATAGCATTTAGTCTGTCTTACATCATAATACCACTGAATAATATCAGCTCGACAAGGTCCAGTGTCTGGACGAAGAAAACATGATTTGTGTTGTGCTGTAAAAATTATTAATAAATTAATAAGATTTACTACATATATAGGTTTATTTAAACACTACCTTTTAATGTGTGGTCTATTTTTAAACATATTTTTCTTGCAAATGGATTTGGTTGGGTTGGTACATGATAAAACTTTTTTCTTTTATGCTTTCTTTTATGGTCAGTTATAACTGACGGCAAGAGAAAAATAACAATTAAAAAAATTATTAAAAGTCTTGGCTTCATAAGCACAATCATAACATTGGTATTAAAATAATAAAATAGGCATCAAAAATATTCATAGTCGTCGAGCCATAAAATGATACTTTAGATATTTTATTACAATTGTAACAAAAACAGTATGGTATATTACAGAAAAACATGATTTATTTTGTTATATACGACATTTGTGTTTTTTTATCCGGTTTATTGAAATATGCGTTATTAAAGAACTGAACAGAAGAAAACTCATTAAATATTTAAATAACATCATTTTTTTTCTATTTTACTATTATAATAATTTCAATACCTAAACAATATAACTCAAAGAAGTTTTCACAGTTTCTAGCTTCACGTTTTATCCCGCATAGTTTAATTTACTCAAAAATATTTTGTAAATATGCGTTATTAATCTATATAAAATATGAACTAATAGCTTTTCGTTTCCTAGCTATTAATTAATTTATTATTTAATATATTACATAAATTAATTCATTTTAGTATAATGACATCGAACCAAAAACAATTTCTAAATTTGACAATGACATTAATTTAGGAAATAGTTTCGTCATTGTAATTTTAATGTACGTTTAGAAATATTTGAAAATAACAGATATCACTTAGCTTATTGAGAAATGAAATATAATAAACAAAAAGATTTTTTCAAATTATTACTTATAACAGATTATACAAAATATAAATTTGATATTTTCTAAACATTGAAGCAGAGCTGAGAGTGGCATTGATAAACGAAACGTTCAGATATACGTTGGGTGGGGTGCGTGTGCGCTTTTTGCTCATGGTTAGGTGATCCGGCACCGGGATTTATCCTTATTGTACTTTACTCTGTTCGTAACTCTCTCTTTCACCTAACGCCTTTGCGACAGTATTTCATTTAATTATTTAGCTTCGTAAAAAAAAGCAACTTATAATTATACTACAATTGATCATGCCAAAATGATATTGAAAAAAGATTTTATTATTCCGTTTATCAATAAAAGTTTAATTTTGTTTAGTGAATGAGTGCTGTAAATAAACAATATTGGATAGATATATACAACTTTAAGTTATTGTAATTATTGCATTTAATTTGGCATTATGATTATGAATCTCTTAGTGGTTCATATTCTCTTTCTAAATTTTATTTATTATGTTACTGGCGCTGGTCCCGAAGGAAAGGTAATAAATATTTTTTTATATATAAAACATTTTTTGCAAATACGTATTTAACAATAAATATAAACTTAAAAAGTACATAACTTTTAAGAAATGTATAATAATATTAATAATAGCATACAGTCGTAGCATTCAATGAGCTATTATCTCTATTATTGCTAATTTAAACTTAACTGCTTGATCTTGCTGTACGTCGATTTGATATAGGTGATAAGTTGCTCTACAATTATAAATTTATGCAATATTTGTACTATTTATCATTTTACTTTTAATATTTTATTTAATTCAATATTAAATATTTAATTACTATAAAAAACCTTTTATAAATAATTGCGTAATTATATAATCTATATTGACTGTGTTTATAAAATTCTAGTTGTAAATAATAAAATTATAATAGACATTTACTTTCGTAAAATACAAAAAGATAAATTTTGGCAATGAATTAGAAAAAAGGTTCTAGGTAAATCATATTTAAATTAATTCTAGCATATATTGCAAGAAAACTTTTGTTGGTGTTAACAATAACTTTAAAGCCACCTTGGCGTAGTAGGATATAATCTGGCCATGACGTGGGTTGGTTATGGATTCAATCCTTACTCATGGCAATGATTGTATTGTGATCTCTCCACTCTGGTAAGACAAAGCTCGGTGTTGAATTCCGCCTTCTCACAGACTATTTTTCAAAATAAACGGAAAGTGAAAAACGGAGTGCTGCTATGCCCTTCTATGCGGGAAGGAGTAAAGCTTCAAAAGATAAGACGCACTTTCTTATTACGTGTATATTAAAATGTATGTTTAGTGTAACACTTATTAGAAAATATTCTTTGCTATATAAAATAAACATAATGAACTAAATTTCTACAATATTTAAAATAAAATTTTGCGAATGAGAAACGTAAGCTTAGGCGCCACCACGACGGAATGTATAATGTATGTGGTCGATTGATTTTACGTCGTAAATATTGAAGAAGACGTGATATACCTATCTGTAGTTAAATTAGAATCTTTTGCAAAATTTATAATATATACTGTGTAAATATTTAAATGAACACTAAATTACCTACTGGGTAATATGTAAGAATAAACAAGTGAACAAGCAAGACATTAAAACATATTGCTTGGCAGACGTTTATCGTCGTATCACACCTACCTATAAACAAAACCAAGCATGGTTTTTCTATAGAATTAAAAATAGATACCTACTTATACTTAAGAAACCCCAGTAGAGAAAAACAGTAATAAAAAATCTTTTATTAAAATATTTACGTAAATGTTTTTGAGTAATGCATGCATTTGAATGCACGTTCTTGCTATAAAACTTGTATAAAATTTAAATTTAATTAAAATGCACTTACTATTGCAAAGTTTAAAGTATGAACTAAGCAAGTTTAAACAACAAATAAATTCTAAACATACAGTGCTCTTAGTTTGCATACGAAATATACACTTAACAAATCTTGAAAAGCCTGCCTTAAGCCTAAATTGTAACAAAACTAGCGTGAACATATAGCATGTTTATGGCATATATAATATATAAATTATATGTATACGAGTATATAAGGATTACTGAACGATTTATAAAAATATCAGTAAATTCCGCGAAAATAAAATTTATTGTAATATAGTATCTTATAACTACAAAATTTAAAATATATGGATAAAAAATTATATATAAAAATATTATTGACTATATTCTATCCTTTACTAAGCGAAATTGGCAGTTAGTTTCAGTACAGATAGATTCACGTGCAGGACCTATCGTTGTGAACTGAATACAAACGATACATTAATATAACTGCATACATTTATTAGGAAAAATATAACATGTTTATGTTATTTTTCAATTATATTATCATTTTGTTTATACATAATGTGTATATATGTAAGTTAATTACTTTATAACTGCTTTGAAATATTAAAAGTTTTTTTGATACAATGACTGTGTCTTTAACACGTTTTATAATTATATTTATTAATTAAAATATCTATAAAACTATAGTTAATTTTAAAGATACTAGACGCGTGCTATCATCTAATAGAATACAATTATGAATAAAAATATTTATGTAAGTTGCGCACAAAAAAGGTTTATTTTTAAATACAACAAATACAATTCTATCTCTCGTATCCTTAAAAATTTACAGTACTTATTTGGAGCAACACTTTCACGGGTATTGTTTTGATCAGACTAACCTACCTGCTAACTGTACACTATTGGAAACAATAGGTACGTGTTAGGCGCCGTACTTGTAAAAACTGGTCTGTTATTATACTAATATTTCATTTGTGTTGCTTACGTTACACGACTATTATTTACTTTATAGACAATTCAACAAAGCAACGAAGCTTGCTATCATAAAGTTTCCGCATGTGAGGCGAATACAGGCAACGCTAATAGGCCAGTCTGTGGAACAGATGGCCGTAACTATCCATCTAAATGTCACCTTATGAAAGCTCAATGTGCCGGAGAAACGGTAACGGTAGCACACAGAGGTCCCTGTATAGGTGAGTTGCTTTTTTATCACTCGTATCTAATCGCATTAGTAGGAGACTCTCGAAGTTATTAAATGGACAACATCATATCATTTACTTAGTACAGGATATCATATATTACTTTACTGGAGCTTAGATATTATTTTTATTTGTTTAATTCGCTCAATTATATATCTATGTGAAAATTTAGACGGTTTCCATAATATTCTAAAAGTATGTTAAAAATATGTTATTAATGTATGTATATTAAAATGAATTTAAAAAATATTTTTTCATAGGCATTGGGAAGCGATTACAATAGTTATGTTCAGTGTGTATCTGTAGAGAGTCAGTCGTCTTGCTTGACGGTGCTGAGGTATGCGCAGAGGGCGCAGGGCGGGCGCCGCGCTACGTTCGTGCCGAAGTGCCGCGCGGACGGCACGTACGCGGCGGTGCAGTGCGCGGCCGCCGGCGCCGCCGCGGGCTGCTGGTGCGTCACGCCCGACGGCAAGCCCTTGCCGGACACCTCTGTCAGGAACGGCAGACCGGACTGCACCAGAACTGGTAAGTTCTAACATAACATTACATACATTCTTTTATTTCAATTTTACGTTCTTTAGCAAAATATTTTAAAATTGCATATATTTTGAAATATTCCGTGTCAGAGCGTATATTTAGATATAACCCGCATATATATATATGAAAGTATTATATTAGGCTCTATTTAGTCCCTATATATAATTAGCTAATCATAAAACATTATTACTTTACAAGTATAAACATATTGATGGTAGATGTACTTATACACATATTTTTTTACATGACATTGGTCGACCTACTCGTAGAAAATTAGTAATTTGTTTTACGATTTTTGTCGTTTAAATGTATCATGCAGCAGTTTACAAAGTTTTAGTTAATTTTAGTTACATACAATAGGTAATATAATAACAATAACAGCCTGATTATTGGGGATAATTTAGTCTCAAAAGTCAACTTAATTGACGATGAAATACGGACATATAATGAAAATTGAATAAGTGAATATAAGATATTTTAAGCTCAAACTTTAATTTTGCAGAATGTTACTTTGATTAAATATAACTTAAAAGACAACAAAAAATATAAAACTTACAAATTTTAATACCTAAGTACAGTATATTATCATAGTAGTAATTGTTCTGTGTACATATATAACCGTCCTTGTGTCAGGACCTGTTGACAAATCATTACGTTACGTGATCATGACCCCTTGATCTATTGTTATACCCACTCTATTATATGCAGGAGTTATATAAAAAGATATTTATCTTTTGGGAATAAAGTATATAGTAGCGAATAATATATAATAGAATAATTTTATTCTCAAGCAAGTGATTGCTTGTGAGTTTGCGCATTGGTATGTAAAATAACCATGCCTTGCTTACAGGGCCAAGAAACGTGACGTCTATGTGAAATGTTAGTAATTACACATTCATGCGGACTTCTGTCTTCTTACACTTAACTCATAGATGAAAGAATAAGTGTATATATTTTTTGTACGCAAAGCGATGCCTTAATCCTATTCAATATAATTAAAATTCTTCGTCTGAGATAAGCTGATAGAAGCCAAACTCTGTTTTTCTAGAATGAGGTGAAAGCATGAGAATGATGATAGTCAGTAGCGGACTTACATATGTTCAAAGTGTTCAGTTTTCGCCGCCCTTCCTAGCCTACCAGCCCTTTGGTAAATCCGCCACTGACGACAATATTTAAATTGAATATACTCTAAAGTGCTTTAGGGAATCCTATAGTTAGGTATAATTGCTTGAAAAGAACAAGCAACTAAAAAATCATAATTCATTAAATTGTAGAGTTAGTTAGTTTTTTTGTTTAAGTATACATTACTCTATCTTTAGTAAAGTTATGTTTTTTTTTTTGGATCATATCATATTATAAAAAGCAAGCAAAATTACTAGGTTGTGATAATATATGTACATTTGTTAGCGTACGGATGTAGACAAAATATATTAAATATTTCTTTGCTTCATATAAGTTGATTGCTCTAGTTAAAATATAAAATAGAATTTCAAGAACACAATAAACTTTTACTCTATCTCTAATAACAAAAGGTAATTAAATTCAATTCATCGTGTGAGGCAAATACATAATATTGCACCTACATAACCATTTCTCTAGAATATCTATAATATTTAAGTTTTTAATATATTACTTATATTTATTATTATGGTAAAAATAACATGTGTATACCGAAGACTACAATATTTAGCATATACCTACTGTATAATTTATTATTAAGCTATCATAGACGAGCGATGCCAAATGTCTGCGTACTATCCTTTCACGCAAAGTATTACTTGTTTATATTATTCGATATAAAACAGATTGCATTTGAAGAATATTATTAGATCTAGAAAGAGCCAGAACATCTAGTCTGCATGTTGATTCCGAAATATTTACTGAAGCTGAAATATAAACTTCTTGGTCATTTATTGATAACTAGCAACAATTATATTTTCCAATCCATAAGATAAAAAGTAAGTAACCGGTGATGAAATTAGTTTTAGTCTGAAAGGAGTGCTACCCAACAAGCAATGTCTTTAATATCTTCAGAAAGTAGAGAATGGATTGTTTGAATATCTATCTATCCGATAATCTTTGGATTCCCCGCTATGCCGGAAATTAGTGAAGATAAAAATATTTTAAGAGGATCATATTCTTTTATAGTATTCTTCGAGATTCGAGATTAACCTCTACTGGTTATTGAAGAGAGATTAATACTTATGAAATTGGAATTTATTTTTAGGAAATAAAATATAATGATAAAATATTGTTATATATTGTCGTAAGTTTAAGTAGACACGAAAATTTTAATAAATCTACCAGAAGCAATAGCTTTATATGACGGAAGACGGTAATCCAGACGTTATGAGGCACTCCTACTATGATCGAATTAGACGACATTGATGCCAATGTGCTGTATATTGAACAGTGGGTGGTTACGTAATCTTGGAATATAATTCAAATTAAAGTTTTTCCATATACTTGCAGTACGAATACGAGTAAGTTAACTGAGTAAAGAAAAAATTAAATTCGAATTCGAGTAGAGCATACGAATAAAGTTCTTTATGGACTTAACCAAGCTTGCATGTATCATAAAGATAAGTTTTTATAACAAGACCAGAACGAGTCTTCTAGTTAAGGCAAAGTATGGCAATGGGATCCGTGTAGGTTGCTAAAAAAGAAAAGATTTGTCACTATTCTACTATAAGGGAACTATCTGAGTTAAATATGAACATTATATTTGTATCTTAAATTAGATCGTAAATAAAACCACGTACAGTCCATTTAAGAAGATTTATTTTCATTTAGATACAAGATAAAGAAGTTCTAAATTAAAAGGTATATCATGTATAAATTTTTGTTTATGTTTTATAATAAAATTATCTCTACTAAAAACAATCACACAAACGTTTTGCATATTCTTGAGTTAAAAGAATATCCTTAATCAAAATTCTTTGATAGAATTGAGTGCAAATTTGAGTTGCCGCAGGTCTAAACTTATTGACCCACGCAAATTCTTACCTGAGTTTATTTTTGTTACAAGCAGCGGTTTCTTTTTAACTCTACATCAAACAAAATTAGATTGAGACGGTGAATCGTTTTATGTAAATTAGTTCAATCTTTTATAAAAATAGCACTAGAATTTAATGTAAACATAAGTAAGTTTAGGCGAGATATCGAGAGTTCCACTGACTTAAATATTAAACTATTCGCAAAAACCAAAAGTGAAGTTAAGATTTCATTTAAATAATTTATTGTATAGAAATGTTAACGAATTGTAACGGTCTTGAAACGGTTGTGAACGGTTAATCTCGGAGAAAATAGTAGTCAATGTCTGCTTGTAAACATTTAGCATATGAATTTGAAAGATTGATTTTTGTGATATCTAATTAAATTACAAATCTTAACTTCCTTTCATACATTTTTGCCACGTTAAATAATAATAGTTTATTTTTACCAAAGTACTTACATGATAAAAATTCATCCTAGACTAAATAACATTCTAAATTACATCTAAGTAAACATATAACACTTTATTGTTTTACTAAAACAAAAGGTTTATGTATATTAAATATATTTATGAAAAAGCAACTTAGAGTGAATAGTAATATAATACAACTATGATTTTTTAAATTTTTACCGGTCTGTTTGTCGATTTGTCTTTTATCCTTGTGCACGCACACTTTTAAAATGAAAAGACGGTTTTGAATGATGGTAAAATTGATTTTAATGAATGTAACCTGATCAGGACCATAAACGACGTAAACTTTATGTAAAATCAACCAATAAACATAGTCCAACTGAACTATAAGAAATAAGGAGCAAAAGTTCTTCAGCATAATGGGCAGTTTTCGTTAACACATTAAAAATTAAGTACCGGACAAGCTGATGTGAATGGCAATGGCATACAAATGCACGCTTGCCTGTATGTAACACAAGAAAAACACGCCTTAACATTTTCATTAATATGATATGAATATATTATAATATGAATATTATTATTTTCTATTGACGTATTATATAAAAAACCAAGATCTGATAAACCTGAGGAAGAAACAAAATAGACCAGTAAACTATAAGAAATAAGAAAATGCTGTCTTACCAAAAGTTGTTCTGCGATATGGCCATATGTTGACAAAAAAGATTAAAAATCTAGAAAATCTGATAAAGAACTATAATAGACCAACTAAACTATAGGAAAAAATAAATGGTGCTTTAGCAAAAGTTGTTTAGATCATCTAGGTATGATGGGTCGATAGATTTGTTGAACAATAAAAATCATTGTAATTTAAGAACGTGGAGCAATGGAAATGGAATAGGTGTTTGTACCATCCGTTCGTAAGGCTAATATACATTGCGCGTGGATGGTTTGCGTTAAATGCATTTCCCAGCGACAAAAAAAGGTTTCTATTCCTGTAAAACCCTTAGTTATGACTTCTGTTCCTACTTAAGGGTAAGCTATCTTCACATAAGTTGGGGTACCTCCAGTAACAGGTAGCAAAAGTACTACGATTTACTACAAAAGTACGTACTATTTAGCCTATTTTTGGATGAAAACAGTTGATAAATGAAATTACTCTTACTCCTAAAGACTACACTATTACTACTTAAAGGAAACAATTAGTAGCAAATACATGAACAATTTTTTGTCAATATCAACATATCTGGCTTACCGTCAATAGGAAAAATAAGATTAAAATGATAAAAATATAGAAAAGAAGGGCTACTGCAAAACGATTTTTAAAACATCAAACATCAATGAGTACCAGTGATGTCATAAGTGTTTGAATTGTCTCTCGGACATATAACTCACTGTTTCACTACTCGACTGTCAATGTGACAGTCACTGATATTTGTGACATCATCAGATATTGGTCTATTTTTCCGCGCTTATGTGTCACTATGAAACTACGTTTTGTACGTTTGTAGTAAAATATTGTATTTTATTTTTCTAGTATACTTGTTGTCTATTCACACATTCATTCTTTTTAAAGCCGTGCCCAATATTGCGCCTTAACGTTTCTAGTCAGTGTCAGTACCGGGAAAGCAAGGCCATGTTGGCCTCGAAGAAGCTGGGTGTCGTCGCCGTAGCGAGGCAGTACTTTACGCCCAAACATCCAGTATCAGCTTGAACTATTTGATCACATACAACATAGAGCCATTAGAATTGTTAAGCACCCAATAATCTGTGGAGGACTTGACACTTTGGCATTGCGCAGAGATGTTGTACGTTCTCTATCATGCGTCTATATTATGGGAAGTGTTCTGAGGAACTATTTGATCTAATTCCTGCCGCACAATCTTCTAACCGCACAGTACGTCACAAAGTCCAATGTAATCCGTATCATCTAGATATGTTGTCGCCTGTGGCAGAGTTTCCAAGTTTATACGACATGGGTATCTTTAAAAACCGCGTTTATTTCCATCTTAAAGGCCGGCAATGATGGCGCTAGTCACTTGCTGTCAGGTGATCCGAACGCTCATTTGCATTGTCAGTTCCACAAAAAAAACTTGATTATCATTTAATAAAAATACCATATAAAAAATCTTCATTTTTCCTATTACCGTACATTCCTATTAATATATCGTCTTGGAATCGCCTCACTGGACAAATTTAAGTAAAGTAAACCGCAGTTTGGATAAATTTGCATAGCAATACTAGAATAAAAAGAAATAATGGCACGGTGTGGTTAAACTATGCCAGTAATATATGAATATAAAGCATTTGTATCGTGTATTGGTGCTTTATCATGACGTATGTATAATAAGAATAATAATAATAATAAGGTGCGGGTGTAAGGGAAGCAGACGATTAGGATTCGTTGTAGTTGTTGTGTGTTGAGTCCGGACGACGCCCTGCGTAGGACGTTTTGTAGTTGTAATAGTCAGTATGTTTGGCTTCAGAATAACAATATTTTTGTCTAAAAATGTCCTAGTATACTTCTGTGTGATATATAATAAAATTAACTTTAATCTAAACATATAATTTTAGATAACATGGCAAGGAAATCGATGAACGTCTGGTTAAGAAATGTCCATATAATATAAAGGTATTTTGCATTCTCGTCACGAGACAGATTGTATCGGACGCATCCGTAATAAATAGCTTGACAGTGAGTAGGAATATGAAGCCAGTCGGAAAGCAAATAGTGCAAACCGTCGATATTTTTTTTTTGTAAGTATTATCTAATTAATACTGAATTAGAGGAATATTTTTTCTAATAAATGTCTTTTATTGCCATGTTCATGTTTTCTTTATTTTATTAAATCTAAGTTAAAAATTATTCAATTTTTAACTTAGATTTAATAAAATAAAGAAAACATGAACAAAATGTATTATGTAGCGTGGTTTATGAAAAGGAAATGAAAAATGAACTATGGTTGCTGTTTTTTGTATTATTTAGATATAATTAAAGCGTTACACACCAGAAATAAACAACGTTCACCAAATTTACTACTGAATGTGAATGTAACGAGTACCAACAATAATAGCAACTCAGATTTGTATGTTATTATTTTTATAATAATTGTCACTGTATAAACGCGACGCGATATGCTGTTCACTATGTATCTCGTAATTATATTTCAAAATAATTCTATCCTTTATAATATTTTAAAGAAAAAATATTGATATGCCTATAAAATCTTTAAATTAGATACTGGTCACATGCAAATCATCTTATCCATCCTAATCTTATGCGTGCTTTACAAAGAAGCTTTGTGATAAATGCTTCTTTGTATTCGTTTAATATATTACTTTAAGGTAAGCTATGAGAAATTCAATAGTAAGTAGATATCTAAATTTATGGTGAAAAAATATTTAATTCATAATTTAACTAGACGAAAACATAACGCCGAACGAATTTCGTGTTTCTAACGATGCAGAATGAAGAATGCATACGATTCCGATTTATTGGCAATTAGCTCGTGTTACTATAACTAGACACGTAGACTATACTTCAGTTCAGTTCTGTTACTTATTTTTCATTGGCATTCATTACAGGTAAAAAAACATATTGATACATTTTTCATGTAATAACATTATAATTAAATTCGTACGTGTTATACGAAAATTGTGAGAACCTAAAATTTTACGATTAAAATTTTAGTTTACGTATTATATGGCTGAAGTCGTTTACTGATTTAATTTCATTATAAAACGTACTTAAAACGCTACTAAATGATGGGAGTATGGAAGACTCTACAGCTATGGCTTTTCTTAGAAACGAGGGTTCGTGTCAGACAGCTCGACGCCGTATCACAATGGAGTCCTGTTTTTTGCTCCCATGAAGACAAATGTCGCTTCCATGAGGCAATAGAAAAAAGTTCGAGACAACGTAAAATAGGTTTGTTAGGACAGCATGCCGCGCCTTTGATGTTTTATATTTAGTCAAGTCATCTAACTGCCCTTTGCCACATAATTAATGCAGCGTATTGAGGAGACAACGCCACAGCGATAGTAGTTTAGTCATCAAATTGAATATTAATATTGAAAAGGATATTTTGTGATTATATTCAACTAATCAAGTTTTATACAATTTTAAATAAAAAATCAGTTCAATTTTAAATAAAAAATCAAGAGAATGCACTTATAGACACGGAGAAATTAAGTAATGTGCCGGTTAATACAATTCATAAATAGCTAACTACCTTTTGATATGAAAAGCGATCGGGACTGTCGCCTACATGTCTGGACCCATCCAGCCAATACATGCAAACGCTATTCGCCGTTCCCTTTTATACTAAAAAAAAGGAAGTAGGCATGTTCGTTGGTTGTAGAAACCATTACATTTTAAGAAAGGAATATATAGAAAAATAACGATTGTTTTAAATTATAAAAATCACTTTTAAAAATATTATACTTTTTTTTTCATTTTTAATTTATAATTAGAATTTTATATTTAATAAATAACAGTTAACAAATCTCTGATTCAATTATGGATGGATCTATATCCGAAATTACAGTCATCAGACGAAATAAAGCCTTTTACCCATCGTTCAATTAAAAATTTATGGAGACAGTATAGGCATTCGCGGGGAACTCAGTCGTTACCGGTTTTCGTATTGACTAATGTTGTACATCACTGCCATTTGGACCGGTTGTGTAGACGGTGCCCCCCGGCTCCCCCTTGCAGGACACCGCACACTTGCACCAAGTAACTACCACACGCGAGCCACATGTTACTAGATGCACGCTTCTTCTTTCACCCAGTCACGAAATCGTAAGGTTTCGAACATGAATACCTCTTTTTTTGTACTATTCAAATTATTGTGATGTACATTTTTTAAATTGGCAATTTTATAATTTCCAGTTTATAAAATTACAGTGTACTTTGAATAATAAAGATTAAAATAATAAAGATACTTATAATATATGTTGTGCCTAAAATACGGCTTTTTTTTATAATGTACAAAAGGTTAACTAATAATTACCACGTATTCAAATGCTATTTGAATAACTCAAGGGATTTTAAATTGCACCATGAGGAAAAAATTTTTCTAATACCAAAAAGGACCACCCATTAACTAATTCAAGGCTATTCAAGATTAATTGCCAAATCAGCTAACACTCTTATAAATTGTCGCAAATATATTTCCACAGTATGATTATATTTCATTAAAGAATTTAAGGTGAAAAATATTGACCATATTTTTTTTATTTTTTAATAGTACAGTTTTGAAAATTAATTAGTAGTAAATATATAATGTTATTGCTATAGACATTTCATTTCAGGAAAATCACAAACTAAACGGAGATCATCAGTCCGAGGCCAACGCAACAAAAGAAGTAAGTTCAAAGTTCATTTTGCCCTTGATTGTCTTTTCCCTGAAATCCAGATTCTACATAAATTAAATATAAACTTTAAAATTAGCAGTCACTTTCATCACTTTTAGAAACAACGTTCATTTAATAACAATTATACTCGATTAGCACGCGATGCGTGTAGCATGTTTCTCTATTTATCACGCTTGAATGATGCCCAGCTTCGTTGACGATGGAAATTGCCTTCCTATTTAAAGTTTTAGTTCATTTTTTGATAACGTCAAAAATCAATTAGTGTCGATCTTTCAATATTAAAAATCTAAATTATTAAAGTCCCTATAGGGTTTCTTTTATAAGGAAAAAATAATTAAACGTTCATTCACGTTCAAAACTGTGAAGAATTTTGAAGTTTTACGAATGAAATCAATTTTAGAGATTTTCTTCGAAGATACAGAAGTCTTCTTAAGCTGTAGACATTCATATTGATAAAATGTAGCACTAAAAAAAGAACAAGTGGAACAACTAAATAATAAATGTGACGTTTTGATATTCATTTGTTAAAGTTTTTCATGATCTGTTTAACCGTTGTCAGGTTGCACAAGAGTTGATCGCGCTCAATTCAACGGGAATCTAATAAAAATATTCAGCGGGGAATACGATCGGGCGCGGTCCGATCAAGGAGGGACTACCGTCGATCCCCGAACAGTCGCCGATTGGAAGTTTAGGGAACTCGATCGAGATAGAAGTGGCACGCTCCAAAAATCTGAATACAGAGGGTTACGACGCCTAATCAAAAAGGTATATTTTTAATTATTTGTTAGTTTGTAATTACGCATTCTATATTATTGTACAAATTTAGTTTTGCCTTTTTTATACAAAAAGAGCAAGACTAATTTAATTAATAAATATATATTATGTAATAGATAAAATTACAAATTGAAATAAGAGAATGAATAATTATGATTGAATTATTTTTTTACTTTATGACTTATAAAATAGAAGCTATGTATATTTTCAATCGGTTCATAACCAATTCGTTTACCCGAACAGTTAAATGTTGCTATTTATTTTATAATCATAAATCAAAAGTATATTTTGTAACAGTGTTAACAAAGTACTTTGAGCTATAAAGCGAAAGTAATTAATTATTTATTGATTTTAATGCAGTCGCTCGGGGCGGTAAACGAACAGTGTGCAATATAAATCAGATACGTTATTTAATGAATTTCAACAAACAAGCTTAAGAGTTACGATTCATTTTAAGTAATGATAATTTCTAATGATTGTTTCAATTTGCTATCTATTTGGAAATATTGCAATGGCTTCATGCCTATACGTGCAGGCGTGTAAGCGGATCATGTTAACAAGGATCCTTATTGTTTGTTACTTCATAAACAGAGCCATATTCCATCTAGGAAGATTGCTATATCTTAAGTGGTCTACTTGTTCCGAGATTCTTAAATAAGTATAACATGTAGCAGTGTTGACTAGTGCTAGTAAAAACTGGTACAATTATGTTAAGTCCCGTATTTGATTTTAATGTATAAAAGTGTGCGAGCTGCGAAGTAAACGTTGCAGTGTTTGAAATATATTCCCTTTCATTTTTCATGTACTTATATTATGTTTTTAGGATTTAAGATGAAAAACGTTAGGCAACATTTTTACAAATTTTAAATAATTAAATTACATTAAACACCAATTAAAAGAAACATAGGTACTTAATTTTATTTTTTTCTTATCTTGGTCATTTTAGCATGAGCTTCAGATGGTATGGGCCAAAATATATATATATATATATA
>JAKGSA010000005.1:23879-100491 GCA_033558755.1 Philaethria dido
TGCACAGCTGCAACACCGTGTGCGTAACATGATAACATGCAACGCGGTAGCCGATACTGTTGTTTACACTGAACATTTTAAGACATCATAACCGTTCTAAATCATCGTTACACTCCATTACCTCAATAACTCTGTATATATTGTGACAATAAAGTATCCGGAAATTGTAAATAAAACAAAAAGTATTCATTTATTAATCAATATTTATTTTGTCGCGTTCAAAATAGACCCCATTTGATGCAATACACATGTGCCAAGACTTCTTCCAATCTTCGAAACATGTATTATAAGCACTTTCCGGGATCTCCTTTAGCTCTCGCGTCGAATTCTCTTTTATATCTTCAATTGACTCATTACGGTGTCCTCGGAGTGGCAATTTGAGTTTAGGGAACAGGAAAAAGTCGGCCGGAGCTAGGTCAGGTGGGTACGGTGGTTGATCGATGGTATTTATCGGGTTTTTGGTCTTAAATTCAGCCATGACGTGAGCTCGATGCAATGGTGCATTATCGTCATGCAAAATCCACGAATTTTCTTTCCATAATTGCGGCCGTTTCCTATGGATTTTTTCGCGCAAACGCCTTAATACAGCTAAATAGTATTCCTTAGTGACCATTTGTCCCTCCGGAAGGAATTCATAGTGGACCACACCTCGAATATCGGAGAAAACAGTGAGCATCATCTTCACTTCTGACTTGCTATGGCGCGGTTTTTTCGGTTTTGGCTCGCTTTTCGTCTGCCATTCCGATAATTGTTGATTTGTTGGCATGTCATACTCGTAGACCCATGTCTTATCGCCAGTTATGATGCGTTCCATGAATGAGGGATCAGCATTGGCACGCTCCAGCGCGTCTAAAGAGGCTTCTTCACGATGCTTTTTTTGCATGAAATTCAGCTCTTTTGGAACAAGTCTGCCAGCGACCTTTCTCATGCCCAAAATGTCAACCAAAATCAAACGAACCGACTTTCGAGAGATGTTAAGGTCTTGTGTTAACTCTCTAACACTGGTATGACGATTTTCGAGCACAGTTTTCCTCACAATTTCAATGTTTTCATCGGTTGAAGAGGTCGAAGATCGTCCGGAACGAGGCAAATCTTCAACGTCTGTACGGCCGTTTTAAACGCTTTGTATCACAAATCATAAACTTGTGTTTTTGATATATTTGATTCACCGTAAGCCTCTCCCAACATTCTCAACGTTTCCGCACACGAAATTTTGTTTGTAACACAAAATTTAATGCAAACTCTTTGTTCAATAATTGGATTCATTATAAAAGTCGCCGCGCACTACTGAGGTGTGTTTACTAAACTGAGTGCTGTCAACAACCTAGTTGTCAGATCGCGCCAAAAATTGGTATCAGAGGTCAGCACAGTGCTACCAACTTACAAAAAATATATATTTGAAAAAATAGTTAACGCGCGCCTTTTAAATTGAAATATCCGGATACTTTATTGTCACAATGTATATAAAAATACTTCTGAAGCATAATATTATTTTGTATATCGATAAGATTAGGATAGACGTTAGCTTACTTAATATTTATATTTTACTTGTGTCTCAAACCGATATCTACAGATGACTTTATGTAGCAATCTACCAACTACTTATTAGCAATAAAAACTAAATGTAGGCATCTTAAATAGTATTGACGAAAATCGCATACACGTGCAAATGGCTCGTATCAGCATATGATGATCATCATGAATATGCATAAAGGTAGTGAAACCAAAAAGATGTGCTCGGGCATGGACGCGCGGCTGCGACGGCGACGGCGACGGGGAGATCGCGCGGGCCGAGTGGGCCGCGTGTCTGCTGTCCAACCCGGAACCTCCCGCACCGGACTGTAAGTACCTCCATACAAAAAACACGCTACTTGTACCTACCATATCTTTTTTTTAACGTGAGGAAGTCTGTTGCGAATACCCGCCCGCGGGGACTCTGACGGGTTATGTGGAATTCCGGACCGGCTGTAAAGAAGCCGTCCGTATACCCACTAAAACATCACGGTGCTCCTCCGCTGGCCGAGGCCCACGAGAACTGCCCCAATTATCCATGGAACCTCGGCGATACCTACCATACGTACCGATGCAGCTGGAATAACATGTAGCTTAAATTCAAATATGATATTTTAACATCTATGCAAAATATTGTAACTTCATTTTGTAATATCACAACTTCATTGTGGCTGGATAAAAAATTGTATGCATGCCAACTACTACTTATATTACTGCCCTGACTTCACCCTGATATGAATAAAGTTTCTATTTGTATACGTACTTACTACTTAATAATACAAAGTTAATTTAAATTAATCTACGCATGTATTATATTATTTCCATGATTGCGTTTTTTTATAATCAGAGTGTAAACGGTTCTCTATCATATTCAATTCTTTTTTGTTCCTTAGATAAGTTTGTGTAAATATAATGTATTTATATAATTATAATGTATAGTGCAAGGAAGTCATTAGTAAAATTAAAGCAATTTCACAATCTCGTCGCCAGTTTTGTATATAGATACATACTATTATATAGATATATAAAAAATGAATCAATCAACATGTGCGCAAACATAATAATAATATATAGTCTCTCTTCGTTTCTTCATGTCGTTGAACGCAGACGACGACAATGGTCCAGAGCCGGAGCCGGACTACAACGAGGAGGAGCTAACGCCGGACCCCAGCTCGGGTAATTGTTCTTTGATATCAACACAAATTAATATTATAAATAGCTAATTGATTTTTACAATAATGTAAGATTTATTTTAATAAGCTTATATATATTTACATTAATTTCTTCAACTTCTGGTCCTTAGTTAAAGGTTCAGAGTGAATAGTACTAAACTATCCGCCTTTTCAATAGTTTCAAATTGAATGGTTTGCGAACGGCGACTAATCCCACGGCTCTATATGGCCCCTACAAAGCGGCATAATGACAATTCCCTTCTGGAGGTCTTATGTTCACGGGGTCGCCGCTACCAATATTCCATGCTGGTTTATTATTATTATAGTAATAAAAAATGATCATTAAAATCTTAGGTTTACACGATACATTCTAAACGTAGTTCTAATGATGTTTCAGTATTTCTTCTTATACAAATGCTCCGTAGTGTACACTATGCTTGTGCATTTAATAAAATAATTCGCTCGACATAAATAAATATTGACCTTAAAATATATACCTAAAATAACCACACCACTTAAAGGATGACTTAAGTGTCTCCAGTTCGAGACGATAATCAAAATTCTTAGACATATTACTCATAATTGGATTTCACTAGAGCAGTGACTCAGTATTCTGATGATAATAAGTCTGCTCTTAAAAATAAAAAATATAATTAGTGTTCCTATAAATGTGACTGTGCATTATTTGAACATTATGTTCTAATTGAGCAGTTTATTTAGCTATACTTTGATATAATCCGCCACTTGGCCCGTTCTTTATATCAACTTCTCTAATGCATTATTCTTTGAATTTTGCATGCGAGGAAGAGTAAAATGAGTACGAATAATTTCAATGAAAATAAATAAAAATTGTAAAATATAATTTAGGTAATCTTCCGTAGAAGTTAGTTATAAAATTCTGTTAAATCATTGGAATTTTAATATAATAATCTTTCTTTTGCTATACATTAAGTACCTAATATATATGATATTTTAAATTTGACAAGGAAATGTTTAAAGTGTTGCCAGGGATCATGAGGAATTCGTTCGCTCCCGACGGATCTGTTGCGAGGGAAGACGAAGCAAACGACTGCCTCACAGACAGACAAGCGGTGCTTGATGAACAGGTAAACATTATAATATTGCAACTGCGATCGTTTTTAATATACTTTATGTTTACATGTTATGCTTATTTTGTTTTTACCTCCAAATGTGGTGTAAATAAATATTAGATATTTAAATATAAAATATTACCCTATATGTTGACTAATAAGAAAGCAAACCGAAAGACTTCTTGGAATACAATTCATAAATTTTTGATTAAAATGTCTTACTCTAAATTTATGATTATAAACTGCTGCTCTATATTTATGATTAAAATCTATAGTCATAAATAATTTACGAAAACGAAGCATTGTACTATTTTACAAAAACAATGTTGATATACAAAATGAAAGTTTATGTTTACATATAGAACTGCGATTGTTATAACTTGCGATCTCATATTAATGCAAAGCGCTGCGATATCTGTTGTTTATATTTACTTTTAATATTTCCAAATATATATTTCATATTGTGTAAATTGCATGTGAGTTATTTTATTCGCTAAACCAATAGCGTCACATTGATTGACGTATGAGGCTTGTTAAGTATTATCATATTGAAAAACCGTAAGCTAAGGGTTCAAATTTTTATAACATGCCTCGCGAATAGTTATTTTCCATCGTTATTGTAATATTTATTTTGACATGTGCTCAAAGTGGACTTTTGACATGTGTCCGCAAAATGAAATAAATTTTGTTCTACAAATTTAATCTATAAATAAATTTTGGTGTAAATTTTGTAAATATAAAGTATTTTTAATACGGTTTTATGAGCTTTACCTGTCTGTCTATCACTGTTCGATTTCCTGCCGTAAAATTTACTACAAAATATTCATAGATCAAATACAATAGAGTTTGTGAAAGGTGTGTCTAAAAAAATCACAAATTTCTTACTTAATTTTATAATCAGTTCTTGATTGGATTCTCATGAAACACAGTAGAAATAGTACAAAATCCCCGAGGATGTTGATATTTTGTCATCCAGACCGGACATGTTCCTTAACTTTAAAACTCTAAATGTGTAATACTGGTAGAATTTTCAGTTTCATAAGTTAGCTTGTATGGAGTACGGTAGACGCGAGATGTAACAGCGAAATCTCTCTATAACGTATCAAAGATCTCGGCCCGTCTATTTAATGTCTACTAGTATCAGTTTGTTTTTAGCAAGTATTTCGAAGGTATGCCACCTAGTAGGATTATTTTTCAAAAATCAATTTACAATAGATTGAGCCAATAAGTATACTGCTCATCTGTCAGACTTTTAGATTATTTGTCTTTAAAAGCAGTACTTAAAAGTTACAGCGAATTCTACTAATATAAGAACGAGAGCTCAAGTTTGTGTGTTACGCTTTCACGCCAAAACTACTGAATTCATTATCTTGAAATTTTGTATACATACTTAGACATACCAAAATGGTCATAGGATACTTTTTATTAAAAAACATGTTTAGATGGACATGATTGTTTGTCAAAAAAATTAAACATATTAACACTATATTATGTAGTACGAAGTGGCATTGACACGCGACGCCGCGTGCAACATTTAGTATCACATAGAATTTAAGACTTTTGTAATATAAACTACTTATTTGACTTTTGTAATATAAAACTTATAAACTACTTATTTATACTACATATGTATGTATATGTATGTTAGCATCCAAGACGCTAGTCACGAATTCATTCGCCTGGGGAAAAATTACTCGTAGTTGATCATATATATATCTACTAGCTCTCCGCCGGCGGCTTCGCCCGCGTGAAATTCGGTTATATCGCGCGACATGATAAGGAGTAGCCTATAGTCTTTCCCACGGTCTAGACTATTTTTCTAAATTGGTTAAGTGGTTTAGGTGAGAAAGTTGTAAACAGTTGAAAAATCTTACCTGATTTTGTTTGACAATACGGAACTTCCATACAAACTTTCATCCCCTATTTCAACCTCTTCTACCATGTTTTTCGCAATAAAAAGTATCCTATGTCCTTTCTCAAGTTTAGTTCTATCGTCATAGTGAATTTCATCAAAATAGGTTCAGTGGTTAGGGCGTGAAAGCGTAACAGACAGACAGACAGACAGACAGACAGCAGACAGAGTTACTTTTGCATTTATAATATTAGTAAGGATATATACGTACATATATTAATTCCATGTTTTTTCTACACGATGCATGAAATGGTAGTGGTAGCTTTAATAAGCTTTAATTGAGAGAACTTGTAAGTATAATATGAGCTCGAAATCGGACCATTTTGATTAATTATAATCATAACATTGGGGTCATCTGTCGATAGACATATAATATATAAATATTGTAAGCTAAGAAATTCATTGTGTTCAAATAGCTATTATAACAAAAAGTAAAGAATATATCTTTACTTTTTGTTATAATAGTTAAACAAGTATTTAAGTACTCTGCGAATTCAAAAATCTTGCGATTACACGCAAATCAAACATTCCAGCTAAATTACAGATATACAAAGTAACAAAATAAACACATAGTCAAATGATGTTACAGAAAGCGGGCAGTGCGGTGCTCTATGTACCAGAATGTATGGGGGACGGTAGATATGCTCGAGCTCAGTGCTACCGGTCCACCGGGTACTGCTGGTGCGTCCACCAGGACACCGGGAAACCTATTCCGGGCTCCTCCGTCAAGGATAAGAAGCCTGATTGCGATTCTGCTCCTCAACACGCCAGTCCTATGAGAGGTACTCCAAGCTTCTTTTATATATATGGTTCACTCATGGTAACCAGTTCCTAATAAAATATCGTTCGCCATATTTCTTTTTGTTTTTTTTTTTTAACTTCACGCTGTAACCCGCATATAGCAGGGTAGGCAGAGGGAACCAAAGAACCTAGTGTTAAGACACTCCATTCTCTTTCAACAATTCCGTTCCCCACTTTACGCCGAATTGAGGCATTGCATGTTGTGGCGGAAATCAACACCGCGCTTTGCCTTGTTACTAAACCCAAGAAATGAAAATACTAAATTTTACATTTCCTGGAGTGGGAATCGAACCCACAACCTGTCGCGTTTACAGTCGAACGCTTGTGCCTCTGCGCCACGACAGGCGTGCCATATTTCAAATAATTAATAACTAATAAACATTTAAGGTTGGATATTATGTTGCCCGGCCAACCCTAAGAATTTGAAATATACAAATAAAATCTATATATTAAAGATATTCTATATGTTTAAATAATTGAAAAATATTCATTATAAGGATTTTAAAATAAAACAACAAATAAGGAACAATACTTGTATAAATTCCTATTACAAAACTACCAAATTACAAATACAAAATTAAAGCGAATAAAAATTGTTTTACCAAATTCTAAACTAACACATATGTATAGTATACAGTAAATTTGTATCTAAAATGCTTACATCAATTCTATAATGTCATACATTGTAAATGTTTATAAATAGCAGCAGTTTCATTACTTGACATTTTTTTATAACTAGTGTTCATAATACTATATGCAATTAAAACATAAACAATTCCTGAGGAGTGTTTGTTTGCTGCATCAACAAATTTTTATGTTGAGGCTTGCTGCGTGTAAGCGACCATTATAGTATTGAAAATAAATGTAAGCTGTCTAAATCGCAATACAATCATACTACTGTACTAGAGTGCCGGCAATGGTTTACATGTTCATAAGTACTTAAGCTTGTTATCATAAATATACAATATATATGAAAAAAAAAGGTATACTTAATATAGTACTACTAATAAAACATTAAACAATTTTATTAGTTTGAAACGACAATGTACATAGATTCTAATTTCTATTCTGTCTATTGAAGACTAATAAATGTAATCTATTTCCATCAGCACAAGTTTAAACAAATCCAACTCCTTCCAGGTTGTCCAGAACCAATGAAGACTAATTTCCTACGAGATTTGCTAAGTTTCTTCATATCAAAAATGACAACATCCATCAATGGCACTGGACCGGGGTGAGACAGTAACAACAATATATAAACACAGTGCACACAATACAACCGTGATAAAAAACCACCACGCAGTAAAACACATCTAATATATATATTTAATATGAACTATTATTATAATTATCTAACAATTTCACTAATAAAACGCGAAGTAAATATTGCACTCTTATAACGTGACTGATTTAACGCAATTAAAGAAATACACTAGAATATTTTGCTACAAACAATTTCAACTAGACTATAAACGTGGCCAATCTGCAAAAGTGGCCAAATACACACAACAATTTATCAAAGAAACATTCAAACTCTATTTGTTACGATAATAATATATAGAACATTAGTAAAATTTAAAGCTAATGATAAACATATATACGTTATTTAGAGAAATAACAACATTTCCATTTTTTCTACTAAATGAACAGTTTATAAAATTGTTTTATATGAACAGCGATGTGGTAAAATGGGGCGCTTCGAAAGAGGAACAAGCAGCTACGTGGACTTACGTGATGCTGGACAAGGACAAGAACAAGGCTTTAGAGCGCCGGGAGTGGAAAGCGTTCCATCAACTCATATCTAACGTGGAGCCTCTCCGGAGATGCGGGAGGAAACTGCCGCGATACTGCGACGTCAACCACGACTCCAAAATCAGTATTACCGAATGGATGGCATGCTTAGAAGTGAAGCAAGTCTCGCTCGGACAAACAAGTAATTATTATTAAAAATATATAATAGAAATGCACGAATAATATTATGTGAAAAATTAAACATTTGTATATCAATGAAAAATAAATTAGTATAATTATTATAGTCATTATAGTCATAAATGTTACTTTCAAATGGCTCGAAATGAAGTTTCTTTAAAAAGTTTATAAAATATTATATAATTATTCTGTTTTCAGCGGAAGCTACGAAAGCACCAACGAATCCAAGAAGAAAAGGACCAAATCCTCTCGAATCATTTCTCAAAGCTGACGATTAATCGATTATAGTTTCGAAACTCTTCCCAATTTCTTAGAATGTATAGCTGTGTCAGTGTTTGTGTGACAAATCAGTGAAGTGCATACATGATATGACATGCTTGTACAGATCGAGAGGGACGTAATCTGAACTTTACAACACGTCGACGAATACTAAATTAATTTATTGTACAATAATTATACGATAGCGGATAGACAGTTGTCCACTTGCCTCGTCGTCATTGGCTATGAGTGCTTTCACCTAAGTGTACCTACTTCTATGTGAATCGCTTTGCGCTTATATCGTGTAATTACTAATAAGTGTATCATTTGGTACTCGGTATTATATAAAACTTATTTATCGCATTTTTCTTTGATGTATTTTGTTGTAATGTAGCTTATTTTTATGTTATATATGTTAGTTTTAATACACATAGATATTTGATATGCTTACATCGATCTCGATGGTAAGTATCTCAACAGATCGTATTAAATGTTAAATTTTAACATTAATTAAATGTCTCGTTTTAAAATTATAATGTATTAAGTTAATATTTATAAAACTTTTAGTCAGTATAAAATGTAAAAACTATGTGATATTTTTTTTCATTTCTTTTACTATTGCTAAATAAATAATTTAGTACTTGACGTGCATTTTCAACAATTACCTAGTGACCAGTATAATAGTAAGTAAGCTATAACATACACATACCAAAACAGAGATATTCATTTGTTGGGACAATTTCGTTTAAGGACAGTTTGTTTATACTCATCGATGGTTTCTGTGAGAATTCTCTGAAAGATACTTTCGAAGACTTGGTTCTTGACGATAACGTCATCAGCATGAAGAGAAGTCCAGTCGGGCTCGCATCGCCGCCACTCGGCGAACAGTAAGTCGTCTATGTGATCAGAACGCCTTGCACCTACACCTGCAAGAAATATATCATTTTGTGATTATAAGGTCATGGTGGAGCAGTGGATAATGATTATATTTAAATTATTTTCATATCCCTGCTCTAGTAACACTAGCTATAGCTTTGAGTTTCACCACTCACTCTTTGACAAGCCCGATAAGCGAAAAAAAGTTGCATAACAAATAATCTATTTTACAGTTAATACTTATACCTTGCGTGAAATTATCTACATATTGAAGGAAATTTAAAATGGTAAATAACATTTCATACATTTTAAGAAAGTTTTTTATTAACTAACCTGACACCACTGTTGGCTGAACACTAGTAAGAACTTCTTTCAGATCTGTTGCTGTTTTCTTAATAAAATTTTCAGTGCTAAGCGGCGTCTTCGATGGTAAGAAATTACATGTGTCCCAATATTTCTCGTTATTCTCTAGCTTTTGTTTTTGTATTGCATCTCGACAAAAATCCGTAATAAAAACGTCAAAGGAATCATTCACTGCGATGTCGGTGGCCGATTCTGTTATGATATTTTTTATTTTTTGATGCACTATTTCGTCAACATTGAAATTCCTTGGTGATTTCGACTTAGGTTCGGACGGCGGAGTATAAGGTGGGGGAGGCTTGTCTGGGATCTCTCGCAGCGCTAACAATTGACACTGTTGCTGTTCCAGAGCTTTAATCTGCAATTGTGTTGTAATCATCATAAATAATATAAAATTTCTCCGAATTGTATTAAGAAGTAGGCATTTTTTTACTAAGTAATTAATTATATTTTTACCTCTCTTTCAATTTCCAGCTGTTGTCGACGTAGCTCTTCTGCTTCAAATTGAGCGGGAGTAGTAAGCAAAGAATTGTTTGAACAGAGTGGCTGACTGCTGGCAAAGCTGCTGTCATCTAATAAATACATAGTAAAAATTTATGTACTTAAATGAAATGAAGCACAACCACAATCAGTGATCGTAAAAAGCTAAAATTTGGCTTGTAGGTTCTACGTTTTATAGCCGAGTTTATAATATGTAAGAGGCTTGAAATTTAGAACATTTGTATCTTTGAAAGAGTAGAAGTAGCTATGAATGTAAATAAGAAAGGGTAGCAAAAGTAAAATTTATGTAAGGGTTAACATACTTAGAAAACATACAAAAAAGGGTTAAAAAGTCCATGCAATTGAAATTGCGGCCAGATTTAATGTATAGTATTATGTTTTGATTTTCGTATAATAATGGAGAAGTTTTCAGCATAATTACCAAATTTCAGCTTATTTTAGCAAATTTAGCTATGCACAGTTTGGGGTGTGAGTTGTCTGTCAGTCACTCAGTAACTAACAGGGAAGTTATATATTTTGATGATTTGAAGAATGGATTCATAAAGTATTACTTATAGGATACACACATTACATTACCTATTAATGTCATTCATTGGTCATTGTTCAAGATATTTTAAATTGAAATAAATTTATCATCAGAGCTAAAACCTATATCACGCAATGCAGTTTATTGGAAAACTGTGTTTTCAATCTGATTTTCATTACTTACCTGTCTCTCAAAGTTAAATTACAAATAAGCTTTATTGATATTAAACAACTTACCCTGTGACATTAACGATGGGGTCTGTCCCAACCAACACGGCACATCTGCCTGGTCATCCCCGACCGCTGCAGCCCCCGCAGGTATTGGCAGAGGCCCAGACACGCTTATAGCTGCCACGTCTTTAGTTTTCGTTGCTTGTGTGCCCACAGACACCATTAAAGGTTCGCATGTACATGAGACGTCTACGTGTAATACGTCACTACATCTATCCTCATCAACCTGAGTATTTTCAGCACACTCATTTCTTTTGTCGCTATTCTCTTGAAGTGCACTCGTTGGATCGGCAACAACCTTCATATCATCAATAACATTGCTATAATTTGTTAAAGAATTGTGTTTCAGTTTCTCCTCTTCAGCGAGACCTTTATAGATCTGGTCGAATTCCTCGACGAGGCTTCTTGCAGTGGAAGGAGTACTTGACCTGTCTAAATCTTTTATTTGTTCCATAAGTTCCTCTATCATGACGTCATTGTTATTGACATAATGGGTATTACTCGTCTGCACGATATTTTTCAAAGCCTCCTGGTTAACTTCGTACTGTTTGCCGCTACTGAATATTTGTGGTAACGATAGATTGTGAAATAATATATTAAGATAACCGCCATCAACTACTACAAAATTTTCATCAGTCGTATTAGTCGATTGATCCACTTGACTTATGGTAATACTATCTCCAGTTTGCACACATTTTTCAGCGCTTGTAATGCCTTTAGAGACATTGGACGTAAGTACCGGAGCAGATTTTGGTCGCGAGGTGGTGCTGTCATCACACCCACTGCTGGACAGCTCAAAACATTTAACAGGGGCGACGTGACGGTCGGCAGAAAAGCTTCGCCTTAGCTTTTTTTTGCCCAAAATTATCTGTTTTATATCTAGACTATTTCTTAGCTTCAACTCTATATTCTTCTTTGTCTTCATAAGTGCCAATTTACGCTTTTCAAGCACTGTTAGTAAAGCTTTTCGCATACGTTGCACTTCACCACATTCCTGCTGCAATTTCAAAAGAGCCCCACGTTGTTTTTTTTTCAATGTCGATATATCTATATTATCTTGTTTCTTTTTATTTTCTAAATATAAAATTTGTGACTTTGTAAAATCTTTTAATGCATCTTCTCGCATTTTCAGTATAAACAAGATGCCCTTGGCTCGTCTCTTCTCATCTCGAATGAGCAGGTTGAGCTGAAATGTAGCATACAACTAAATATTAATTAATACTTCACTTCTAAATAAAAGACATGAATTAATCACTTTCTCACAATTCTATACGGCCATTGTGATCAGTTTTATACAAAGACAATAGTTTCATAATTGTTTTCACTTAAAAAATAACACTCACCAGACAAAGGTTCTTGGAAGCCATTGTATCGGTATCATCAACATTAACATCTTCCTCAAATTTAGACAGAAATGAACCTAACTCTATATTACTTAAGTTATGAGCATTACTGTTTATGAAATTGTCCACTTTCTTTTCTGTTACACTATTTTCAGACAGGGAACAACTCTCTAAATATTGCAATGACTCAAAAAAGGAATCGATAAAATTGAGTTCTCGTTGGAACTGTTCGCAAATGTAGTCACGTTGTTGTAATAAACTGCTCTTAGTTTTTATTGTGCTAATTATCTCGGACGGCTTCGTAAGTTTATCGTTGTCAAAAACGTATGAACAATTAAATGAGGTCAGATCATTTATATGGGCCAAATTACCACACGCTTCAACATTTTTGTCTTCATATATATTAATGCAAGAATCAAAATCATGATTTTTCATATCCTGTTTAAAAACTGATACCACATTGAAAGGATAGCTGTATTGGTTAGCTGCTAAATGGGACTGCAACATTTCATTATTGCCAACAACATGGAAATCAATTTTTTGCCTGGTAGTGTATGTAACAGTAGCCCTACTTATAATATATGAAGTAGTATTATTAAAATGAGATTCTATTAGCTTCTCCTCATTTCTCGTAGAACTTTTAGTAGATGGAGTATTTTTAAAGAAATAATTATCTTTATTGAGTAGGTCAACTCCTTTTTCTTTGGGTATATCACTGTGTTTGTTCATTAAACTTACATTTGGTATATCAAGACTATCAAAAGATTGGTTCTTAGTGTTGTCTATAGTGCTATTAACCATAAAACCTTCATTTGTTTCAGTTACTTGGTCAACTTTATTTGGTAATAAACATGTTTCAACAATTGCATCCTTTACATTCATCTCATTAATAACTTGAACACTAGAATCTGCAGTGGTTGGAGTATATTCATTAATATTCACACTATGTGGTGATGTCGCTGTTGCTACATCATGCTTCTCTCTTTTCCCCTCAAGTGGTACATGTATTATGGAAACTGGTTTATTGGTTTCTTTTATACCATTAACATCTGAAGCCTTATGATTAAAAATCAATGGATTTATTCTTGTTTTTTCCGATACTGTTGGCTGAACAGATTTTTTTTGTAAATTATTTTTAAATTTATTCTTTGTAGTGGAGTTTTCTTTTTCAGTGCTAATTATTTTTTTGTTTAGACTAATTTTTGATGGTATGGTTTGATTTCTTCCACTTCTTGTAGAATCTTTATGAAATATGGGAAAATTTTGTTAGTTTTTGTTAGTTAAATTTTATACAATGACATACTCAGATTATATATTTATTGCTAAGTTTTATATTATGGCCTGCAATATTTTTATGAAAAACTAACTAACTAGCAAATGAACAAAGTAAAGCAATACACAACTATAGATGAAACAAAAGAGTATAGTCTTAGCTGGAACTTACCAATAGACCTTGTGCTTTTATTAATATTACGACTGTCATTATCTAATTTCACAAATTTATTATGCCTACTTCCTAATTTAGTCACATTAATTAAATCTTGTTTCTGTTCATTTATATTGGTCTTAGCAGCAGGCCTACTTTCTTTTGAAGCTGAAATAACAAAAATATTTCATATATGATAACTATATAATAAATATATAATTATATTATTTAAATAATATAATATATAACAAAGTGCGTGACAATTCATAAAAGGTATCAGTGAAACTTCAGAAATGTTGCCTATGAGAGAATAGAACAGATATAGAGCATCAAAATTGCCTGCCCTGCTATAAGCAGGATACAGTGTGAAGCTAAAATAAAAAATAATTGTAATATTGCCCAAAAACGAGACTGAAATTTAAAATACTTTATCCAATTTCTATCATTTGATTTGATTCTGACTTATTATGATGCATTTTTGTTATATTGAATTTAAAATGAGAATAATTCCAAAGAAGTTTTACTTCAAAAAATCTAAAGCAAAACAAGTATATATGTAGAAGAACATACTTGTGGTGGAATAAGTAGCTTTTGAAATACTTTTTTGCATTAATAGCTTTTCTTCTTTGCCATCTGTCTCAATAGCTCGGTTAATCATTTTATAGGAAGGTTTTCTTATATTTTGTGCTGTAAAATCAATAATAAATGTAAGAAAATTTAACAAAATAATTTCATATATACTAATTATATTCAATTTTTGTATTATATATATATAAATACATAATTACAGAATTTAGGGTGAAGACTATAATCGTCCTCTCCTATTGCAATGACTTTCCTTTTATAAATATCTGAAGCCATAGTCTGAGATGAAATAGTGATGTCTGATTTCAGAGACCTACGACTTTCAAGCCTTGGTTCCTCAATCATAACAATTCGACGGAGTCTAGGTTCCAATGAATTTCTTGACCATAATGCTAAAAATATATATTATTATTTAAACACTGAAATAATGTATTTTTTTATTAATAATAATGTATTTGACTTTGTTAAACATTATTTATATTAGTATAAATTCGTATGTACACATTGAAGTAAATAAGCTAATGAAGAAAATAAATAAAGTATTCAAAAATGGTTCAAATAAACATTAAGTCGCAATTTAATATTATGAAGTAACTCATTGTCTTTTATCTAGGCTGGCCTACTTTATGTTCTATGCAATTTATCATGTTTATTTTTATATGCAGCATAAAAATGGTTTATGTACTATAATATTTAAGGATGATAGCGAAAAAATATGTTATTCTTTTACAAAAACTCTTAAAAATAAATATGGTTGTAGATTGCCTTACCTTCGGATTTTATATCAATATCAGGTATACGAGTATACTTAACCACAGATTTATTTTGTTTCATGTGTAAAGGATATGATAAATTATCTATTTCCAAATAAAGACCAAGCAATTTATTTATCTCAGCGTTCTCTTCTTTAGATGCTGAAGCATCCATATTAAGTATAGTATTTTTCTAAATGTGATTTATTTTTCATAATCCTTGCTTTAAACAAAAATGAATTTTTAACACTGAATTAATATAATTAATTAAAGTTTGTTTTATTTGTAAAAATTCATGCTGTGATTTTTATTCTTTTTTTGCTGTCATTTTTCAACCCTCATTGTCTGTTTTTATTTCAGGTTGCTATTTCCTGTTATCTAGTTTAAGAGTTGTCTGGCAGACTTGGCAATGTTCTATATAGTTGTTTATGTTCATAGCTAGTTCACTATGAAAATGCATAATTATAGTCTATGACTTCATTCGACTTACAGATTAAAAATAGAAGAAATGTAATCAAACAAATGAAATTAAATATAATATGTTTATTACTTTAATATTGGTCTATAATTTAATTATACAAACAAAAATAATACTTAAAAAATAGCGTAATAATGTTGGAAAAATTATTGAAACTGATATCCAATATTAAAAAAAAATAACAACAAAAGATAGTTATAAAAACCATTTGCAAATTACTTCAATTAGAATTAGTAAAATTGTTATCCGAATTGAGGCTCAGTATTTTAAGTCAAAGTCAAAAAGATAAAAAAATAAAATATCAAAGACAAAAGGAGAACATATACGAAGTTAGGTGAAAATCTAAATTGTGACACCTAACATTAATTTGAGGAAAGGTTTTGAGTCTCAGACTCTTTCAATATATATTCGTAGAAACCTTTGTGATTGCGTTCATCTTAATTACTAAGTTTTTTCGGCTTATTAAAATCATCTCATTTAGTGTCAACATAAAGACTTTGAAGTTACTCGAATACATACCTATTCTACATGTTGTAGACATACATAATGCAGTGAAGTCATTAAGTGGCTAGTGGTTGGACCTTTTGTTGTTGAAATAAAATGTAGGTACTTTTCATGTCTGACCTAACTGATTATTAAGAGTCAATTGATCCAGTTTAAAGCATGGACTAAACTATTTGAAACTTGTTAAATGTCAAATAATGGCGAAAAAGACAATGAATTCGTTTTTACTTGTAGTGATGGAATAGTGATACGTGCGTAATTGTTTTGTTTTTCGTCGCTGAATTTCGTCACAGATGTAAGTATTTCTTATAATTTTTATCCTTAAGTTTTGATAAAATCAATTTACAGGACGATATTGCCTCCTATATGTCATCTATGAGAATTTGATAGTATATATAGTTATAAATAGTTACGCTTACGACCTAGATGGAAATGCGCATGATAAGAAAGCCCGGTGCAGTCGCTACCTGTAGGCGATCGCGAGCAGAGCTTGTCCGGTTTTGCTACTGGTGGTAAATGAAAATTTTGTTTATTGGTAAATCGAAATACTAGGTCTATTCATATTTTTGATAAAATTCAAAATATGATAGGCAATTAAGATAATTTGAATCAGTTTTATGACTATGACAAAAAAGTGCAAGATGCCAAGGAAGCTTAAGTAAGGAGTGAAATTTAATTACTTTAATTTTGATTATTGTTTTTTTTTTGACATTTCATGCATGGACTTCACTTTTTTGAGCAAGTATTTTAATTTACTTGTATATGTATATGCCAAAGCAATGTTTTGATTTTAGTTTATGGCCAAAAATTATAATAACTACATGAAGTTAACTAATTATAGAAATATACTTCACTTACTATAACTTTATAATTATGATTATTAGAACTAAACTTATTAGAAGTGGTGAACACATAATGTCTCTTTGCTTACTATTATCTAGCTATATTTTTTTCCAATTCTTTTTTTTACTTATTATATTACTCTGATTTGTCAAATTCTACTAAATAATCAGGAATAGCATAGTAATACTTCATATAATGCAGTTATATTGAATATTTGAATAAAAATTTAGGATTAAACTTTTGAATAAAAACAAAAGATTCTATTCTTTGTCTAGAATACAGAAGGTAATTTGAAATAGCTTATGCTTTACATGGGTACTTCAATATGAGTATTTGATTATTTCCTTCCAAGAAAAAAAATGTTATTTTTTCTAGATTGAGATAGAAATGGACAGATTCCTGTACATTTCTGGTTTAATTGTTCTTTTATTTACATATACGTTAATCTATATACAATAGTGATATTTTTACCTGTTGACTTGCGATTTCTAAGTAAGTGATAAATTTTGAAAATGAAATCAAACCTTTATTATGATAGTTTGCGATTTTTTTTTATAAACCAATGTAGGCTTAAAGGAAACATGGTGATTATTTCTGATTTCTTTACATGACAGAGCACTATTGTTAGGTAGGTGTTTTTGTTATAATTCCTAGTAAATTAAACTAACACAAAGTGAATATTCAAATCAAAAATAAATGAATTAAATAAAAAAAACATTGTGTCCCTAATAAATAAAAATCTTTGGTAGTTGCTATAAAGTTGAATCATTTTTAATAAAGTCAAATATCTTAAGTACTTACTTAATTGGAATGGAAATTTAAAAATGGAATGGTGTACAAAGTTAATTTATTAGAAGACTATGATATAAAAATAGTGAAACAAACACCTCAAGTTTATTGTATAGTCTTGTTTCCTAATAACTTAAAAGCAATTAAAATTTCAATAATTCACTTTTATTGTGGTTATATTTTAAATTCACCAATTGCTTTCCCAATGAGTCTAGAATTAATGCACAAATAAACCTGGATGGCCACTTGTATTCTAGCACTTAGTTAGAATGTTTTATTTTTGTTTTGGTGCTATAATAATTGTTTTATAACTATAATTAAGAACATTTTTATTTTAAATATAGATTTCTTTGCTTTAGTTCTTTCAAGAGTATTTAGCTTTAACTTGTAATTTCTATGATACAGTATGTGTCTGGGTAAGGGATATTTTATTTTGCAGTACTATACTGCTAACAACATAATCACATTTCACAGTAAGTGGAATCACTATCCTTATACTCATAACAGTTTCAGTATTAAAGAATAAATTATTTTGTGAAATTCACAATTTTCAATTATGAATGAAGGATATGTTCTGAATTCTACAATATCTCTCTTACTAGTAAGATATAATTTGAAAAGTTGAATAAAAAAATATTTAGTATTTGTGTTTTCCTTGCTCTGGTAACAAGGCAAAGCGCATTGTTGTGTTCCACCACTCAATACGCAAGGCCTCAATTTAGCAGAAAGTAGAAATGTTACAAGCGAATGGAGTGTCTTAACACAGTATGACAGTCACAAACATTTGTGACATCATTTGTGATATTATTTGTATTAACTTAAATTTTGAAGTTGGTGTTGTTTTGAATTAGTCCTAACAAATAATAACAAAAATGAATGCTGCCATACAAAGAAAATTATACAATGAATGAATCCCAATATGAAATAAATATATGAATTAACAACGTCTTTTAATGCAAGGAAACTCAGCGTTTTTCGTTATCCTTTAAATTTGGTTTATCATCAACTTCAAGAACAATTAAATACCTAGTCAAAATAATTATTAATTTTCTTATATTATTAATAGGTATCAATTAATTAGTTTTTTCCAGAATTTTTCTTTAAGGGGTAGACGGGATAGGGATAGGTAGGGATGTATATAATTTTTTTTTACTTTTGAGTTAGTCAGTTTTATAGGCGATTCCCTTTTTTTTAAAAAATCAAAAACAGTATTTTATTTTGTAGTAGTCATGAAATCCTTTAATTTGAATAAAAAAAAATAGAAATCAATCCAACTATCCTATTAGAGATGAAATGGATAATAGTTTGTCCGGATACAGAATAATGAACATACTGCGAGCGTCCGGGCCGAATGGCTGAATATTCAGCTACAAAAGGCCGCATTACTTGTTATAACGAATTATAACACAAAATAAACTTTTTTGATGGCATTTCGCATTGGACGAAATCATGACCTATACATTTGGTGCATTACTTAACTTTATGCATTGTTAATTTTTTTTTTATTTTCCTCGCTTGACAATAGGGTTTTAAGCTCTCGTACAAGCAACAGTCTCTGGAACTGGCCTGTATTACCGATAACCGTCGCGCAGGCCGACACAAACTACCCCCGAGTAAAATTATAAATGCTTAACAGATATAATTAATAATATTACCATTACGCTACTACTGTTAGTTATATTAAAATATTAGTTAATATAAGTGAAATAATTGCTAAATTACTATAATGCGTTAGCTGGCGAAAGGCTCAAGTATGCAAAGGTTATGTACTACAAAAATGGATAGTTAATAAGTAAATTTTAAAAAAGGGCGCGGCACTATGTATCTGTCTTTTATAAACAGATTATTATGTAAAAAAAAATATCGAACGAATAAGACTTTACTTCGTAGTACTTCGTAGTTACTATAAGTTCGTACTTTTATGCGGTAATATTTATACTTCCGTTCGAGAGTTCTGTCATAATCAAGACAATCTTATGAAGATAAACTTTGATTTTACCGTATATAATTAAGATGCATAATTTAGGAGTAAATTATTCTATAATAATATTTACCAAAAGGGTAAGCGGGTGCACAGCGAGCTTTGGTATTTAAAAGGCCACCTTTTTCATTAGTCAAGCTGGTTTACTAGAATTACTTATAGTAGTTAAGATGTTGTAGATTTAAGTCAGTTCTAAGGATGTATATGAACATTTTAGACAGTTTTTGATTTTTGTCTCGGACATCTTCGCTAGGCATAACGCCTGAAATTATAAAAATATTTGAAGTGATAACAATATAAATATCGATCACTTATAATAAAAAAATAATTTAAGTGATGATCAATGAAAAATGTATATATGCGATTTTTTGCTACCTCCTTAAAATTAAGAAAAACTGTATCACGGTTCTCTGATGTCTTGCATATAAAAAACGTATTGTCAATGACTTCCAATTTCAAAATTTTGCCAACATTTAAAACAGCTAGTTTACCGACTTCCTTGGCGTGTGCCCACACTTTATGAGTAAAAAGAGAACGGAATTGCAATAAATATATTTCCTTCTTCACACCTACCTATTATTGCTTGAGCTGCTAATTGGGTTGTTTGTAACATACTCGTATATAAATAAATATTTTCTGAACAATTTTAATCCATTGAACGATTTTCACCTATATGCCCACGATATATGCCGAGAGCACTTAACCGACCCCAGGAGACAAGTTCGATACCAAAACGCTGTAAATAAAAACTATCAAGGATTATTTAATTTTAACGTCATTTCTCAATTGTTGGAAGACCCAAGTAACTTTTGAATAGGTTACATATACCGCATAAAAATTACGGTTAAAAAATGGCTTTTCGTTTTTGACGTAAAGACATGTTGTTTTTTTACGTAAATTTGCACAATTTTCGCGGGTTTTTATTCCTTGGGTTACTATTATGTAAATGTTTATTTATTTCCTTTAAATCTTGCATGTTTAAAATATAAAATTAATATATTCAACATATGAACAATAAAATACAAATAAGTCGTTCACGAACCTTTGGACTAATATGGTCCTAAATATATTTCGTTTCCTTAGATTCTTCTTTTATGTACTGAAATTGCCGACACCTTAGAGAATTCGACTGGCTATGACGATGATTATTGTAGTGTTAACACATATTTGTTTCTATCTTGAATGGTTGCAATATCTGACGGTGACTTCGAGGATGAACCATATAAGATGAACATGACAAAGATATTGCGAGTTTCAACCGCTATCAGGTTTTTATTTGAGATAATTGAATTGATTAAATACAAAGTCAAAATGTTATAAAAAACAGAAACGTTCAGTAGCTTGAGGACTTGAGGAGGCTTTTGGTGCTCAATTCATACACTTCCGTCGGTAGTAGTTACTAATCGAGGCAACAATGTGTTGCTAAATCTTATCTATAAAAACAATCACAGAAGGGGCAATGATACAATTGGGTGAATGTCAGCAAATTCATGCGGCGCAATCGCTTTGAGAATAATTTCTCTAAAAATTGACATAGACTGTGCTATCATCCGTACGTAGACATGCAGAAAACACTATGATCATAGTTTTTCAAAACCCAATAACGCTGGCCTACTGCGAACACAAGACGACAAATATCTGGTTCATATAGAGATCAATCTCCATGACATTTTTTTTGAAAAAGCATGCATGAACAACTTTGAGATTATCGGTGTGAAGTTCTTAAATATTTTTAAAACAGTCAGAGGTGACTGTACCGAATAATATCTGTCATATGAAAGTAACGCATGAATGAAGGAACGTTAATTCCTACAAAATTAAAAATAGACGGAAACAATTATACAATTGGTTTCTGACAGAAAAAAATAAAATAGTATTTTGAAACTTTGGGCCAAAAAAGCGTATTTTATGCGTAAAGGTGTAAACGCTAAACAAGATTTTGACCAAGAAATTAGAACCGGGATAGAAGTTGATCATGCTTCATTCAACAAAATAACAAAAGTCTTGTGCTACCAACGATAACACATAGAGTTAAGAACAAGAATTGTTCAATGCACATGTCTATCTGGCCTACTATATCTTAAAACAAGACACTATACGACGCGTAATGGCGTTTGAAATATGGTGTTATCGCCGTGTGCCTCGAATTAGTTGGATGCAGAATACTCGAAACGAAACTGTTCCGTGAATAATTATGTAAATAATCAAAAATCGAAAAATAAAGTAACAAGTTCAACTCATTATGATTACCCACTACTACCCACTGGTGGGGAAAACTTTCATTTTTCATTTGACATATATGTTTTTTCATTTGGCATATATGTTGATTTTTATAAGACTTTCGATGTAAAAGCAGCAATTATTATTGGAGTACTTTGAAGAAGTACATTTGACTTCTCTTCTTAAAATTCGTAAACACGACAGGTTATGGGTTCGATTAGCACTTCAGGAAATGTAAAAGTTTAGTAGTTTCACTTTGGTAATAATAAGGCAAAGCGCGGCCTTGAGTTCCGCAACTCAGCACACAATGCCTCAATTAAGCGGAAAGTGGGGAACGGAGTGTCTTAACATTCGGTTCTCAGGTTCCTTCTGCCTACGATATATGCGGGATACAGCGTGCAGCAATATATATATAAGTAATTATTCTAGGTTCTTATATATTTAAAAAAAAACTATTCATTATATACATATTATTTTGACACGTGTTACTTATACTTCTTTACGTACGGTACGCATATACTAAATCTCTTATAAGAAGAAAGATATAGGAGAATGAATGGGTTACTTTAAGCCGATCAAATCGATTGATCTTTATATGTGAATAACTCTATTGGATTTTTCCAATACTGATATTTACGTGCAAAGTTCAAGCAGGCGGAGATGGCGGGTTTCTACCTAGTATATTCATGTAAGTCTTTTAATGCGGACATAATAAAATTGGTCTTTTTCGAGGCCTGTGCTTATATTCTATAAAGTTTACTATAATAAATTATTATTCTAATTAGTAACGGCACAAAAATGGCGTTACTGCTTTAAGATGAACACTATTCGGAATCTTAATATTGATACGACACCCAAAATAATGTCAGGTACTTACTCTCAGGTACGAAGCAGAGGATTTTTATACATAGATGGGATGAGAAAACGAAATACTAAATATATCCCAATCGACCCGCGAGTTATAATCGACGGTCAAAGCTACTATTAGACCAACGATTTAAAAGTTTGGATTTAAGACAATATTATCATGCCAGAGTTGACCTTTCCATTTTACGTTATAAATAAAATTCCCTTAGAAAAGTTAGACGCAGAAATAAAAAAAAGGAAGCTTAGAGTTAGCGTATTCGGCCGACTCATCACCCTATTTAAGAATATAGAAATAGTTTTAGATGGAGAATATTCAGTCAATTATATTCAATTCATCGGACCTCTATAGACCTAAGAGTAGTCAAAAGTCACTTTTAAAGTATTAAACTGCACTAATTCATAATAAGTCTCCAGCACCAACTCCATAAAGTCCTATTTAATAGAAATACATTCAAATTAATGGTAGTATCAAAGTAATTAGGTAAGATTGAGTCAATTTGTCGGGAATTTATGTGTTCGGAAATATCACTTTGGAGACAGTGGGAAGAAACTAATCTGTTGATGTTGGAATAAATAGAGATTATTTACTGGGTTCGTCATGAAACAATATTAAAAATCATTTTTGAAGAAATTAATCTATTAGTTATTAGTTAAGAACACAACATGACAAGGCTCATTTGTCAAAAAAACAAAAGACTTACTCTATTGTAGATTCAGTTCCTGATTAAACTCTCATTACGATGTTTTAGTAGAACTTACAGTTCCATGGAAATAAAATATCTCAAAAATGCATTCTTATGACATTAATAAATATTTTCAATTTACTGACAAGGAGTAATTTTAATTAATTTACTATAAATAATTAGTTTTAAAATGTAACAACAAAATTTATCAGTCTATGACTTTCGCTAGTCTAGAACTATCATCAGTTTATTTCTGGAAATTATTTCAAAGGAGGCATTAATAGAATAATTTCAAATTTGGTTGAATATAGAGAAGAGTTTGCGGCAGCAGTGGTTGTGCGCATTTTAATCCTACATTTGGGTGGCACGTAATACTATAAATACGATTTCTGCAACGCCATGAGTCGAACAAACTGGTGGATCCGTAAAATTTTAAAATGTTTTGTCTCGTAGATTATATTTGCCTGATAACTAATTATATTGTGTTTTCAACAGAAAAAAAATGGCAGTCAAAAAACATGAATTGGTTGCTGACAACCGAAATCAACTTGATTTAACTGCGCTGGCGCAATTTTTTCAAATGATGAACGAGCAACCCAATTATTTACCACCACCTCAAGAGCTTGTGAAACATTGTCAAGATATCGTCAAATGTCTATGTAAGAATTTTAGAGATTTTTTACAGTTTGTAAGTTTATAATTTTGAATGCTGGTTTGAATGTTTTACAGTTAATCCATCTTAATGAATTTGTCATGAAATGTGGACAATACATTTGCATGTGAGTTTTCAAAGATAACTAAAGTTATATGAATACATTTTACACTTATCGTCTCTTTAATATAGTAGCTTAAATTACTTAAGTCACAGTCGCAATGATTTTTTAATTAATAATTTGTAAAATATATTACATTTTGTCTTCTACAAGATAGGTTCAAGCGTTAACTTTCAATTTATATAGTAGTTTTATCTGTAGATCCCTACAATTAGTTTGCCTGGAATATTACTTTTAATAATAAGGCCACCTTTGTGCATGTATTTCCTTGCCATTATATTAAGTAGGTGGAAAGAAATGATCTCAAACGTCAATACTTGAAACATTTTATTTGGTTTTATGAAGTATTTTCTAGCATCTTATACCAAATATTTGCTTTTAGCGCGTACTGCTGGGACTGTCGAACAGCTATTTCAGCTACTTCAGCCAGTTGAACAATTTTTGCTCCGTGTTGTAACAACTGTTCATGGTGATGTCCGCCATGAAGTTTTTACGGCCATTCTTGATAAATTCTATACCTATATTTCTGATCCTCGTAAGTATTTTTGTATTGTAGAGATTTAAGTGATACTGTTATTTAAATGATGTATTCTATTTCATCTAGTTTGTTGATCCAAGTATTTGAATGAAAAATGTTATTTTATATTCAATATCAAAATATAAACAAATCATATTCAAGAATTGCATAATTTTTAATAGAGTCTGACGCATGCCCTGCTACGGCAGCTGTTTTGATTGTAATTGATGAAACTGACGAGGAATCGGCTTTATCTGCCGCACGTTGGTTGGTTCAGCAACGAGAAAATGGCCCAGCCGGAGCTGGTTCACGAGCTGCACTTTCTTGCTTGTATCGTTGGCTTCCTGAATGGCATGGAACATCTGCTCTTGGAAACTGGATCATTGCCTACATAAAGGCTCTGGAGGTAAGTATCACTTAACGATCCTGTAAGTAAAAATGTGTCAAATACTTTGACTCACGTCACGTCATACATATATACATCGTACTTGAAGAATATTGCACTACTATTATAGCTAAATAGGTTCTGAGGTATAATTTCACTAAGAGTACAAACTACGTTAAATTCTAAGCCAATTTATAACGTTCCTTTATGAAGCTTGAATAATAATTTGCACTTTGCTCTTCCTTGTAATACTTGCGCTTTAATAAAAAATGAGATGAGAACCTTTTTCCAACAGATACTGATAACAAGTTGTTGCAGTTCGCTGGTTTGATGTAATTATCATAATCCTATTAAGTTATTTAGACTTAGAATGTTATTGATTTTTTAAAAAATTAGCATTAAACATAAAATTAAATAGTTCAAGAGAAACTTTACTCCATATTAATTTTTTTTTACACATAATGTCATAATGTGCTTCATTTTAATTAATCTCAAAATACATTAATTTTTTTTTAAGAAGTATTTATAGTTAGTGCGGATAAATGCAGAAAATATTTTAAAATATTTTCTTTTCTTATCTATGGATTACTGAATATTGAAGTTTTCACCTTTTAACTAGGCAGCATTCGAAATGTCTCGGGGAAAATTCATACTGTACCTTATAGATAATCACGAACCTAATAACAGAAAAATAATAATTTATTTCAATCACGTATAAAAAAGGAGTTTTTCTAAATAATCACTTTTTTGTAAATTTAATTAAATTTTTCTTTTTTTTATTCTAAATTTTTCTTAGAATCGATCAAAATAATATTTTGTGGTCTCAATAAACCTAAAAAAATACCTAAAAAAAAATAGTTCTTTCACCATATCTCGTTTTTTTGTTAATTCTCAGGACTTATTTTGCTTTAATCGCTAAAGAGTCAAAAAAACGCATCACGAAGTATAACATTTTCTGTATATTTTGGTTTAGACATTCACAAATACACAGCCAAGACAAATATAGGTTGCCACATATGTGTTGTTACTTATGCCATAAGAATTATACGAACTTCCGATTCCTAAAGCGCCAAGTCACGTTGAACGCTCAAAGTACCACTTCAGTTTCTGATGATGATATTGAGAACTTAAAAGAAGGCATTTTTATTGGCCCAGACTATAAGAAGTCAAAAGAAGAATCAACGTTCATGTCGAACTTTAAACACTTAAGAAAAAAGCTTGATTGGTTCTTGAACGCTTGGCTCAAGTTACCGATTTTTTATACTAAGTGATGGGCACGGTGAGCTCTTTTACCAAGAAATTGCGTCAATAGAAAAATGTTACTAGGGAAAAAGGACCACTGCATTGCTTGCAGACTACGCTCTTTTCAACTACTTTGATTCAACTACGCTCCAACCATACTCCAATATTTTCTTACAAGACTACTTATTTCTTTTTATGTCTAAATAATATGTTTGCTTTAAAATAGCTATGAAAATTTGTTATTATTAAAAATAAATATCCCTTAAAAGCTGTACGTGATTGAGATGTTTGATGTACTGTTCTAACCTGTCTATAGCCTGGCGATTTTGAATCACACAATCAAATTTATGTGAAAAATGAAAGTAATCTTCTGCTGCCTAGTGTTATAGGGGAAGAGGAGTATGTCATTTGGCGCAGCGCTTAAAGTTTGTGCAGAAAAGAAATGCGAAAGGCCAAAATTTTATTAATTTATTGTATTTTTTATGTACAGTACACAGGTTAATAAAATTTTAATATAACTATCATATTATATTCTTGTATAACGTGATAATTATACAGGTTGTTAAAGCATCGCGTGTTTGACGCGTCAACGGGGATACTTGTAAATTTAATTTTGTCTCACTTTCTTAGGAGAACGAGCGCTTTGACGTACTCATTGAGACAAGTGTAGACAATATTGCTAAACTGTTCTCGTCTATGGCGAACCCGGCGCCGTTGCAACAGAAGGCGGCGGACGCTATATTCCATATTCTAGCTTCTTTACGAGAGTCTACGGAAGCTTTTGACAGGGTAAGTTTGTTGTATAAACATGTTTTAATTTATCTTGTACATTGTATTTTCACTGGTATAGGTAATAAAAAGGTGTTGAAATACCTTTTGTAAATTTATCGCAATTAGGAATAAAAGACGATTATATACATCTCTGACTACACCGCTAGGGATAAAAAGTGAAGCTAAGTTAATAATAAAATTATAATAAAAAAAACGATTTTTAAATATTATCTAAATGTTAAATAATATAAGGGGATAAACTCGGAAGCTAGATCATGTTTATTGAAAGCATTTAAAAAAAATACTCTCTAAACTTTAGTAGGATTTAGGATAAGAATATTATTGTTAGTATAATAGTTTTAGAGTTTAAGATTTACCAAAGTATAATCGACTTCAAGTCGTTTGTAGACTTAAAAATAATCGTTTAAGTTAAAATTTGATTGGTTTTGCTTCTGATAGATCGCTTAGATGTCCTTTGCATATTCAGGCTGCAGATGTTCAGCCACTCAAGCTTAAAATTTACACATGGGAGAATCTTCTTATTATTTGTACCAGATCGTTCGTGATATTATCATATCTATATATCACGAATGATCTGGCACAAATAACATTAAAAAAATATTATAAAAGGTTGACTAGCGTACTTTTTTTCCTGTTAGATTGCTCCTCACGTGGGCATTGTTCTCGTGAATCTCGCTGCTGACAGTGGACAGTGGAGTCGGCAGTTACTGCAGAACTTGGTTGACATCTTAACTGCTATGGTTGATGGTATTGTAGAAACTTTGAAAGGAGATTCGCTAGATATCTTCCGTGAGAAATATGCTGACGTGGTAAGTAGCTGAGATAATTTTAATTCTTGTACTTTTTCATTGTTGCATTGCATTTAAGTTCATAATATTTTACATAATTTTAGTAAATTTTATTGACTGAAATTGTGTATATAAATTATATGAATATTTTACCTGTGCTACCAAAAAGGCCGACTTATGATTACAAAAAAATATAATTTATGTACGTATATATTTTTTGTAATTCCCGCCGTATCGCCATTACGATAAGGTTTAGTTAGTTTATGGCGTAATATTTCGCCGCTCGTCACAATAGCGATCGTGATGTGCAGCAGGCATTCTCGCCGCACTCTTGCATCTGTATCATAAAATTACTTTGGCAGCTCCATTTAACCTTAAAATTAATGTTTTATAACCAACTGATAAGGTATAAACTGCTCGATAATGATGAATTGATGTCCATTGTCATTGGAGATTTATTACAATTTTAATTTGTTCTCTACCGTTTTATATCAAGTTAATTACGTGCTATTTGTCAGCGCGTAATATTTATCTTTATTTTATGAAATTGGACTAGCAGAGCTTCTTCTTGACCTAATGAGTTAATTTAATCATGTTATTTCGATAATTTAAATAAGTTATTGTTTTATTTGTCCGTCTTTAAGACCGAAAAGTCGATATATAATTCAAATTGGTACCAATAATATTTAGTAAATTTGGTAAATGTAATTCGTTAAAAAGTAGCAGCAACGATAACGTACAATATATTAGGTAATCCTGTTATAATATTCTTCATATATATGCTTGTTACGTACATATTTACAACCATATAGTGTCATACATTTATATTATGTTTTTACATAAAAAAGCTGAAAGCTTTTATTAATTATCAATTTTACGGCTGAATAGCAATGGAAGTGAACTATTTAAATTGTAAATGCCTTACAAATGTAGTGGGAAACTTTCGGTTCACGGCACGTTCTCGTTTCACTTAGTTCAATTATTATTAATTAATTTTCAGTAAATAAAGATTTTTATATTTCACATCAACTTTTGTATAAAAGGTGAGACTAATTGAAATAATTCATTCGTGATTGATTAATGTATAGTTTATTTTTTTTTAATAAAATTTATCATACGCGTCACATTAACCCGTATTCAATAGCATTATGAAGTAGTAGTAGGCACCGTGGCATAAAGCTTTGAAATAGAGTGTGAAACTAACTACTATAAGTTAGTAAGAAAAAGAGAAATATAAAAATGTACGTGTTAAACAGTTTCTATGCTTGGAGCGTCACATGGCATCTCGCGCGTCCTCGTTCCTCCAACTGCCACCTTGGCGCGCCCGCAACGTGTGCCTGGCTCCGGTCACCACACACGTCCCAATGCGTAAGGTCGGCCTGCTAAACCTGGGCAACACTTGCTATATGAACAGCGTCATGCAAGCTCTACTCGTCGCTAGACAGTAAGTGTCTTATTGTATTTTTTTACACCGATATGTATTTCTTAATGTGTGTATTTTTTTAAGTTTTAGATTTAAAACATGTGGTATTTACTTAATAGAATAAAGCTCAAGATTACATTGTGATTTATTATTAATAGTAAAACCTCGTATACGAGTGATATACGCTAGAATAGTTCAGTATTTTCTATTAACTAACATACTACACGATATTGAAATTTCATTTTGTAATTACCTTAGAACAACTATGTCATCCAATAACTCAATATAAGCGGCAGCCATGTAAATTGAATCAAAATCTCGTGAAAGCCTGGCTAGGGCGTTTTTGCAGGAAATGGTAATATTACGCTACGCGGCAGTGCGCTACGAGTTGTTGCACCTTAGTTCCTTTTCTGCCCACATAAAGCTTATAATATATATTTATAGTTAAATACGTTGAGTTCTTCATAACTTCAAGCTTTACTGCGAATTCTATAAAGATTTTTATATCGTCTTTTAAGTTTTTTTATGTCTATAAAGTTCAGTACTGTGTAAGGCTTCCGTCAGGTTTCGATTTACAAATAAACTAAGCTAACTTCGATGGAACTGATACCGCCGCCGATATGAAGCTTACAAACATATATTTATTTTTCTCTAGTAAAATACTATAAGTATATAATAGTAATCTAATTCCGCACCTATTGCTATAACTCTTACCTGTTTAAGTGGTTTAACACTATTTAATATTTTGACGTAAAATTTTAAACCCTTGAAACTAAAAAAAAGCTTTGAAATTTTATTTTTGTCATTTTAATATTTATCCATTATTATTGTAAATAAGCACTGACAGTTTTAGTGCAACATTCAAAAAAGTTGTTTATAAAATAAATTTTGTATCAATTTTAATATAAACTACAGTATTTGAACACTAAAAGGCTTTACTGAATATTGTGTACTTCGGCACTACCCTCATCGACATGGAATAATCCTCTTTCCGATATTCTGTAGAATGAAAATATTATACACTAAGAGAAATTAAAATGCATTTGCTACAAGTTTGCTTGTGAAAGTAACATAATTTTTTGCTTATAACGGTTCTGCGAATTTTAACTCGATCCTACTGATATTTGATTGTGTGCGAGTTTCCCTTTTGATGCTTTTGTTAGTGAAACATGAAACACCCCCATGAGTTCTATTCATTTATGCTACTGAATATTTTTATTTTAAGTTGTTTGTAACTTTGCTGTGAGATGCCTTTTGTAATTGGACAGTGACTTCGACGACAAGGATTCCTGTATATTTTTCTCAGATATATTTTTATTTTGTTTTGTTACTTTGTTACTAATGGTTGAAAAGGTACTTCAATTAGTGTGCATTATTAAATACAAAACCTTTTTTACTTTGTTTATAGCGTTCGCCATATCAGGGACAAATGTATTATTTATGTAGAACTGCATCCACTCGTTTACTTCTTCGTGAAATCAATACAACGTTTCTAATACATTACTCTGTATGATCGATATTAGCTCGATTATATATATATATATATATATATACTCTCGCGAGTTGGGCGGAAAACAGTGTATGTAGTGTCAGCATACAGGGTTCTTTCTGATCGCTTTCTCCCTAATATATGGCGAAAACACATGAAAATTTTTTTTGCTTATTTTACCTATTTTTATGTTAGTAATTTTAATAACCATATTTTTTTATTTAAGTATTGGCAGTTGCGAATTTTTGCATATCGATGTCATATTATGTAATACGAAATTATTTTTAATTTATTATAAGTTATAGACTAAATTATTACTAATAATTAATTTCATTACATTATTAGTAATTTGTTTTCTCTATATTGTAATACACCATTTATTTTGCAATAAATTAGGTATTTCAAATAAGATGAATATAAAAGATTAAAGGAAATCAAGTCGTTATGTACTTAGATTTTAATAGGGTAACAATGAAGAGCAGCAATATGCAAGTAACGACTTAGTAATTTTTCAATTGCAATATAAAAGGCATGCACACGTACAATCCGTACAATATGGCTTTTCGGAGAACACAATCCAGATTCGCTAATGTATTGGATAGGCTAAGCGGCTTTGCGAGCAATCATTGTAAATTTAGCACTACGAGCTTAATCCACTCGTCGATATTTGATTCATGTCCGAATTTAACTTTTTAAATCTTTTTTTAGAAAAAATTGACAATGTGTTTTTTGAGAGAGGGCCTCGATACTTAAAGACCATTTTATCCTTAGGTTCAGCACTCACGTCGTGTTGAAAATGACGGCGGTCCCATACTGGGCGAAGATGAGTGTCCTCTTCGCCGAAATGATGCACTCGATCTCGACCAAACTGAATCCAGACGATTTTTTCAGCGTAGTCAAGCCACCTTTCTTCACCAGGGACAATCAGCATGATAGTTCCGAGTTTTTGGGGTAAGTAGTATAACTATACTAAGAGTGTTTGGTTGGGTAATGGTAAAATTTAGTACAAAAAAAGTAAAAATGAATTTAAAATTAAATTATAATATATTCTTCAAAAATGTACACAATGAAGCATCTGTTAGATGATGCTTGTTACATCTCCCATCAATGTATCTTCAAGTTTCGAGCAATTTAAAGAAATTATACATTTATTGTTTTGGAATCATTAGGCTTATATTAAACAATAGATAACTGTGCTACGAGCATAAGCAATGCTTATTGTATTGCTTTTCATCTGTACACGATATACATTTTCTTTGTCCTTAACCCTTACAGGAAGGGAGTTTATTGTTTATTGCCTTATAAATAGTAATATCTAAATAAGTATAGTAGTTAAAATGTCATAAAGATATTTTCAGTAGATACAGAGAAAATCAACTTTTTGGAAAGAAAATCAACTGTAACTGTGGTTAGGGACAAAGAAATATATGTATTTATTTAGGATAAAAATTAAATATAAATATGATATAATAAATTCATCACTTGTTTTCTATGCTTATCCTGCTACAACGAATGATTCAATTTTAAAGTAAGATTATAAATGACAATACATTACCTATAATATGTGATATGTGGTATAGGCTAAAGAAGATAAATTAAATCATATTTAAAGGTACGAAGACAATATATAGTTTTTCTATAGATCGCAACAAATGTTGTACCTATACTAGAATAATTATAGGACTGGTTGAAGTTTCCGAGAGCTCAATCAGTTTGTAAAACTGAAGTGAGCGTGAAGCAAAAATAACTAAAGAATATCACTTTTACCCTGATATCTATAACTGTTTATGATTCTTAAGAGGTTTTCTAAAATTGCTCTTAATAAGTCACGTTTTTGGACACACCTAAAATAAGCTCTCACGCTGTTTCGTTATAGACATCTATTATTTTATATGTGATGTATGTATCTATACTTTATAAAATCCGATATACCTAAATGAAGTTTTCTATTGAATAATACAAAATAGGAATTGATACAAAATTGGTATATAAAAGTAAAAAAAAAAAAAAATAATATTCATTACGCAATTGTATTCATTCTCACAGCGGGAATTATACTAATGCCAGGAACCTGAAGCCATATCGAGAGGTATTGTATGATCAATACCAGGTTCTATTATTGGAATAAAGTATACCAACTTTTATAATATACAACTATTATGTCCATCAACTTATATTAACATTATAACTATTAATTATATTTCTCTATTTGAAATTTATCGTTGTTGAAAGTTATGTCTGTACATTTCATTTCAAAATAATAATATTTTATTTGCTGTCTACGAAACGATCGTGGGTTCTGTAATGTCATTCGTAGCGCGTAGGTGTTTGTTCTGGTTGTCGACATTCATGTACTGATGCCATTTTGTTATATTTTATAAAATTTGCCTATTTTGTAATCTGTACAGTACGTGCACACTATTGTTTGTAAATAAAAAATGCAGAGCAAAATCTATTCTACTACAATGCACACTCAGTTTCATACGTTATTTCTTTCCAGATGCCTGTAGCCATATTGATTATTATATTCAATTATATTCTATATATTCAATTTTGATTTCCCCTGTTAGGCACAATTTTAGTGCAAAGTTCCTTTTATATTGCTCTAAGAAGTTTGTTATTTAGTTAAAACTAGAAAAAGATTTATTTAAGCTTTAAAATCCACAACGATCAAAATAAACTTCAATATTGTGTATACTCGTTGGATACATCGGTCTGTACCTTTTTTTAATACGAATCATTGATATATGAATAGGCTGCGATGCTTTACGTTAAAACTGTTTTCCATGTATTTGTATTCTAATAAAGCTTATAGTAAATCAAGTACATTGGCGAGGGGTAAAAATTTTAATTAGGTAAGCCGGTAAATTTTATAGCGCCTATATTTTTGCATTTTCTTTACATATAATACGTACTATAATAAAATTTGGCAACATTGCGTCGTCGTAGTCAAGGGGTGTCTGATAACAAATAATAAATTCTTACAAACACAGACATGTAATACACATGTGTAAATAGCGATCTGACTGATTGTATTGTATAATATTAGAGTAATTACTTATGAATAACTACATAAGTGTTCAACAATAGCATTCACAAATTCTTTATTATATGTAGCAGTACCTACCTACTGCTCTGATGTATTTTATACCTATATATCACAAGATTGCTCATTTTAATTTGTCCTTAATTTTTCCTCCATTAGAATTCCGGACTTTGTAATGTGAAAAATTTTTCCGAGCACGGACATTCTTGACACCTGGCAACTGTACATTTTCGATAAAGAGATTACGCTAGCTGTCTACATAATAGACTCCCGTTTTGCTCTATACTTCATATCCCCGTAGAAATTCTCAAACTTCGTTTTTACAGCAATATGTGAAATGCTTTTCACAAAAAAAGCAAAAGCTGCGCTGCAAACTTGTAGTTTATTAACTTTCAGAAAACATGTGAAGCATTTACATTCTGTGAACATCATATTCTGTTTGCTGTACGAGTATGTTACTCGTGTAGTTTAAGATTGTAATTATTGTATAAAATGTCAACCTTTTAATTTTCCTTCTTCCTGCGTTTTATGAACATTTAAATAAACTAAAAAACCTTTGCTTTGAGCTTTAAAAGAATCGAGTACCCTTTATAAACACACAATAACGCAATAAAAACAACGAATTCCTGTAAACAATATTTGATACATAAAAACAAAATTTTAAAAGCATACTCTGGTAATTTTCATATCAAACATAAAAATCTTTACATTCACAGTGAAGTATTGATTGCGAAATTCGTTTAAGTGACCTTTATGTTGCACACCTCTATCAACTCGGTTACTATATCGCTCAAATTGAAAACTTTATCGTCCCTAGTATGCATAGGTACATTAATTATCTGACCAACACTGTTAGCGAATATTAAATTAAATTGAATCGTGCACGGGAACGGTATTAATATTTTATTATGACATAATAACTCAAAGGACTGAATTTGCTTAAATACTAACAGATGTCGTTTCAAGGAGATTTCACATAGAGATGTTTTGGAATTACATTCATAGATTTCCATGAAAGCAGTTCGGACTGTAACATGTGTATATTATACTGTCATATTATTATGCTCAGAACCTTATTTGCTGGTTGGTAATAGTTGGAGCTATCTCTTATTAAATATGTTTATAATAAAAGTAATAATGAAGGACTTATAACAATATTCGATCAATAATGCATAATTGCATCACGGCACATGCGCGGGTCCTGGAACGCGGGAAGCTGGATTTTATTTATAGACTCGAGTATTTAAAATGATGTAAGACTTAGCAATTATGATAGGAAAATTAAAAAATAAACCATGCTATTGATCTCATTCTACTAAATATGCCTAAATTATATTTAAGTTAGCAAAACGTTAGCTTCTACTATGATATGTCTAACAATTAAAAGAACGTTGATAGCTTTTATTTGTAAACAAAAATAAATTTATTAAATATTGCTTAATAAAAATTAAGGATACATTTTCTCTTATATAAAATGATTTTAAAACATATTTAAATGGAAGAGTGTTTTTAATATAAAAGCTATTTGGTGTTTGGTTACGAGTAGTAACTCGTGTACGACGTAACGCGTAACAAGAGAACTTTAACTAATGGTCGTTATGATCAAGAACAAAGCCTGTCTGACCTACGTTGGTCGTGTACACAATTACTCTACGAAACTGATATTGTATAGTTTCAATCATATAGACCTGCTATAAATATATTCCCAAATACAAATTCGAGTACATTCTATGCTCACATATATGTCGGTAACACAATACAAAGGAATGTTGAAAATTTAATTTTCAAAATTCTATTAGGCAATAATGAAACTACCGGCACTATTGTCTGCGTAATTGCGATATTTCACAAATTCCGTACCATATGTCAATATGCATGTTTGATTACGAGCATTTGCAAATTTCAGTCCTGTACATGCTAAATAAAAGGATATAACTCGAAACATTTTACGCGAGGAATGCACACTGCGCATCGCCCAAGGGCTGCTTTCAGCCGATCGATTAATCAATAGAACCTATTGTATTTACTGTTTGAATTCCACTGTTTGTTTACAGCGAAGCATTCAGATTTTAATATATTAATGCACTTTTTATAAATTGTCTAGTGTTGTTATGGCTACTTGTTCTATCCAGTAGTAGTTTGTGAATATTTGATATTTCAAATATCAAATAATTTGGCATATTCTAAACTACACAACAATGATAAACGTGTTATATTATTACATGTTGTTGGTTACAGGTATCTATTCGAGTTGCTGCAGTCTTACGAGCACTGCTCGGACCGTAACTTTGATTACACCCGACCAGCGGTGTTAAGCGGCGCCAGTCGTTTGCGCATGATTCACCCCCATGTTCAACAACATTCTTCGTCGCACGCAAGGTACAAAAAATATTTTATTCCTCAATTCTTCATTATTTACTATTCTTCAATGTACGCATTTTATAAATATTTTTATTTATAGTGATGATCATCAGGAATCGAGTCATAGTCGTCGCTCACTTTCCCCGAGGCCGGGCAGTAGCGCTGCTGGTGGGTGTTGACAATTGCTATTTTAAAAAGATACATTTACAAATATTGAAATAAAATTACATTAATTTAATAAAAATTATATAATTTAAAAAGTATGTCTATATACTTATGTACAATGTATTTCATGTTTATATTTTTAGGGTTTATTGTAAACGAAATTTTATGTACAGATAGTAAATACATAAATAACTTAATTTTAGGATCAAGCTCAAGTGGACAAAAGCGCATTTCTGGCGAGTCGGATTCACTGTCTCCGGCTAAAAAGCGTTTCCGTATGAGCGAGGCATCTTTCCTGCGTCGTGACTCTTTCATCGATAGCATGTTCGGTGGAGTGTTGCTGACGCGCGTGGAGTGTACCGTCTGCCACGCATCCTCGCTGTCGCGCGACGTGTTCCGCGACCTGCAGCTGGCGTTTCCGGAGAAGCCCGAGGGTTGGCAGCACAGCGTACAAAGCCTCCTCGAGTATTACTGCTCCAAGGAGAGCCTCTCCGGCGAAAACAAGTACGAGTGCCGAGATTGCGGCGGACTGCAGGATGCCGAGAGAAGCGTCCTCATTGAGACCACACCCAAGTATCTCATACTTGTATTGAAGAACTTCAAGTAAGTTGTCTTGTACACATAATAGTAAACCCGTTTATATTCGTTTTCATATATTAGGGATAAAAATAAGTTTTTGCCGTTTTACAGGAGTCACGAAAGAAAGGTTTTGATAGAATTTGCAGATAAAAACCACCGTAAAAATATGATTACTCATTTAAGAACAATATAATGGTATCATATTATTAATTTCGTATTAGCATCATATTTTTTTTAAATCTGAAAACCTCTAAATTTGAGCAACATGAGCGTTATTTACGGGACTTTTTCATTTACTTCATATTCATATTTCATATTTAGTTTAAAAAAAAAATGGACTGAGGGGCATCGATTGTTCTTAGAAATTTATATTAAGGCTGCCTTGTATGAAAAAACATGTCATGTGTGATTTCAAAACTGTTTAAAAACCGTGATTTTGATGTACAAGGCTAAGACAACAGTGGATGACCAAAATATTATAAGGGTGCAGAAGTCGAGTAATTATATAAGGGAGATTTGTCTCAAACACAAAAGGACCTTGCATTTACTATGGAAGTCACCCAGAAAGCAGTGCCGCCTTGTTAGAAATTGTTAGGAATGATTGAAAAACAAGATAATAGGATTCCATACGAATTAAAGCCGGAGAGATGTTGAACGCTAATTATGCATGAGTGAAATGGTGCTAGGTAGCCACAAAAAAGATGCTTTTTATATCGAATTGTCATTGGTGATAAAAAGTGAATGCATAACGATAATCTAAAAACAGGAAAATCATTAGAACTACCTGACCACGCGTCAACATCGGCAACAAAACCAAATACTTATGGAAAAAAATGATTTTAAACTTATTTTTCCTACAAAATGTACAGTCATTTTGTAGGAAAAATAAGTTTAACAGGTTCAACTCCGTGTGTTATGTTATGAGTTGCTTAATCTAAACGATACAATCACCGGCACTCTCTACTGAACACAAATGATGAGATTGAGCGGAGAACGGAATGAAAAACATCCTCAATACCACTCCAGACACGATAATGTTCGTCCGTATGTAGCGGTACCGTTGAAAACACTTGATTAGGAAGTGTTACCCTACCCGCTGTATTCATCAGACTTTCATCAGTTTCGGTAAATGGTACATGCTCTGGTGGAACAGCGTTTCACATCATATGGAGATTCCAAAAAATCTGGTTAACTCTTAGATAGCCTCAAAATATAAAAAGTTTTTCAGATGCAGAATTTGAACGATGGCTGAAAGATAGGAAAAGGTAGTTGCTAGTGATGACAATGGATTTGATTAAATTCAAATTATCGTTCTGTCACAATACATATTTAACTTTAGACAAAAAACGGCGAAACTTATTTGTACTCCTATATAAATTTCGATTTTTATGAAAAATATATTTTTAAAGTATATAATATTAAATTCGGACAGATTCGATTCGAAGCTGCAAGTGCAGACTAAGCTGATGCACAACGTGTACCACAACCACACGGTGACGCTGCCGACGGTGCGTGCGCAGGCCGTGCACGCCGTCTACAACTTGTTCGCGGCCGTCATCCATGCCGGCACCACGCTCGACTCTGGACACTACTACACCGTCGCCATGGACAACGACCAATGGCACAAGTACAACGATGACGAGGTCACCTTCGCCGACGAGAACCACCTGCACACGCTCAGCCGCTCCTGCACACCGTACGTGCTGTTCTACCGGCGCACCGACATCGAGGAGAGCACCGCGCCTGCCCTCAACGAGCTGCCGCCCAAGATACAGGAGCTTGTCATGTCGCACAACAAGCAGTACGTCGAGACTGTCAGGAAGATCTGCCTCAACCGGCCATGACGGTTAAGGTCCGACAAATACATCGACTTCTCGGTGTTAGACCACGTCGACGACGAGTAGTTGCCATGAGGTGGTATTATTGTTTGCGGCGTTGTAGCTTACCACGTCGTACTCAACTAGCATAGCATCTTGATTGGCAGCACTTAGAGTTCCAATTGGACTGGATATAAGTTTAATGTCTAATTCATTTATCAATATATGTTATCGTAGCAAATAATAATATTATATGCTAATAATCGTGATGTTATTGCTTCATTCAATGTGGCCCTCTGGTAGAAATATCGTCGTATATAATAATCTCTATTTAAATATTCTACGCATACATAAGCAAGTTGGTTGGTGGGTACGAGTAATAATAAATATGAATTATTCTCATTGCACGTCATTTAAATCTGATTCTATTTAATATTAAATGTCTCAATGTGTTGTCATACAATTAATAGAAGAGTTTAATATATATTGTAGCAGTGCCGTTTTATATCCTCTATATTGTAATTATATGTTTTTTGTTGTCTAGCACATGTTAAGATTCCTACGTGCTTCTTAATGACACTTTAAACTCTCGATCGACGTATAGTTAATTGTTTTATTAATTAATCAATTTATGAATACTTACTTTTTGTAACACTTAACAACTATATAACATGAAATTCTGATATATATATATATATATATTATAACAATGATTAATATAATATGATTATATTGGTGTCTAAAATATAAAGCGCATGTTACGATGTAAGTAAAATTATTGTACTCATGATGAACTAGTTAAAAACTCCCTCTTTGTGGAGAATTAGCATAAATTGTATTGTGCAATGTATTATACATTCGTTTTATTAGCATATATTTTTATATTTATTTCAATTTTCTTTTTATATTAACAATATGAAGGAATAAAATTTGTAGTTTTTTTTTCGTTTTTAATGAAATTGGTTATATTTTAACATGTTTTACTTACATATGTGAGTAGTGTAAATATGTAAATATATATATTTTAAAATATATATTTATTTATATAAGTTACTTTATGAAATTCATATTTATTATTTTATAAATTGTCATATATAATCATTGTATCCTAGCTTATGTAATGAAAAAAGTATTTAGTAAAGTACATATGTATTACCAATTTTACTTTAGTATTGTATCAAATGTTGAATTTTTACTATTACACTATCACATTATTACAATTACTCATTTGATTTTCCATGGTTGTTTAGTTTTTTGAATTTAATTCATTTAACATTTATTTGTATATGTCATGTCTTGCATGAATTAATTCGATAATATTGTTTTAATAATATTGATTTGGTAATATTGATAATATGAAATTTTAATAAATAGTAGTACACTAGAATATATTATGTTACACGCAAAACTTTTTCAATGATGAACTGTTATGTCGATACACGGTTTTGATGGTTTTTATTACCACATAGATATACGAGCATAAGCACAGAAACCTCTATAGTGTTTTTAGATTGATATTTCCTTTAATATCATAGGAACACTTGCACCTTAGTCCAATTTTAAATAACATGGAAGTTGCTGAAAGGAGTTCAAGAAAAAGTTCTGACTGTAACATATGTCAATATAAAAAAAAATAAATGTTTAATCTGTGTAATTTTAAAATTCTATAAATGTCTTAAATATTATCAATATACACAGATAGTAATTAATAATAATAGATTTGATGTGGTTCCCAGTTTCCTATTGTACGGCGGTGGACGGATTAACATTCTCGTAATGATGATGATTATTAAATATATTTTGCGTGTATTTTGGAATTGATTATATTTCACGTTTATGATCCTAACAATATTTTTATTGATCAATGGAAAACAGCTTTAATTATAAAATACTATATCGTATCTTCTTTATATATAACATTATAACGAGTGAGCGTGTATACTAGTATGCGTGTATTAAGGTGATAGAAAACAAACAGTACTGAACACTAAGCATTTTTGTAAGTTTCAAATTGTATCTCTAAGGCATTTTAAAATAATTTAATTGTTTACGGACATCATAACATTTTTGGCTAAAGTACCATATTTGATATTGATTTGATTTTAAAATAAAATTAATTTTGACTAACAGGGAGAAGGTTGATTGCAGATGTACTGATTCATTATAATGTTTTATATATATATATATATATATATATATATATATATATATATATATGTATGTATGTATACCTGTACATATATTTCTTTTCAGTATTCATGAAAATGGTGGACAGTATTATAGTATTTTATATATATATTCTGAATATAATAATGGACAAGACTACGGAATAATACTATTGCATAAATCCTTCTCGTGAAAGTAATATTTTGCTTACAAAAATGTATGTTAATTTCATATAAGCCTTTATAGTAAGCTTTTTACTGTTCCCATTTTCGAAGGTATAATTATTTTTATTCCAGACGTCCTACAAAAAGGTCTCCTGTTCGTCAGTTGTACTACATAGCATTTTTGTTATAGTCAATTTATCTGTTCTGTGTAAATAAAAATAAGTATTAAATTATCTTTTCGTAGGTGGAAAACGGATAACAACCTTTATCTAGTAGAGTTGTAACTAGAATAAATCCTATGTTTTAGTGATGTTATAAAATATGTTTGATTGTGAATTAAATTTAATAAACATCCGTGATAGCTTGTTTTATTTAATATTCCTATACAACTTCATTAACTTTTAATATCACAAATTCTTTCTCGTTATGACACTTCTATATACGTTTATTTAATACTTGACAGAAAGAGAAAATGCTAAGTTAAGGTTAAGTTGACATACTAGTTATTACAATGAGATTTCACATAATTATGGATCTTCTCATGGGAAAGAAGGATAAACAATTTTCCGTTTATAATATCAGTATATGAATTATGTTTGTACCTATTATGGCTAAAAATGCAAAATTTTATTAGAAATTATATTGGAGTCGCTATAAAATCGTTAAGAATTGAGAGTTGTGTATCTTAAACCTGTAAGTCTTTGTAAAATTTATTTTTGCGTAAAAAAACACAATCTTTTTTCCATACTATATTTATTTTAAAACTTATAAAAATAGTTAAATTAGATCCTAGTCGTAAAGTTACTTTTAAAGTCCTATTAATTTACCTCCTAAATTATTCAACTTTTCTGTAGCTGTTCGCGTTATCGATCTAATTATGGAGCTTGGAATCTGGAAATAATAACTCCGATTAAATATTGTCAATAATTTTTGTATGTATATACAAAAATGATTAAGTATAGCCCGACAAAATCTTTATGAATTACCAGAAGTTCGCGATACTCGCGCTGAAGGCGTATTGTCATAGGGACCCCCGCTCACACCGCACCCACATTCCGCAAGCCCGATTACAAACATTTGGCAAGTTTTGGCCCAAGGATACCAGACTTTAATTTTTTTGTACCATAATTTGTAAATAGTTTGACCAAGATATCTTTTTTCCATATTGAAATTTCCAATTGCTTTTAGCAAACAAAAAATAGGCTTCTACTACTTTTACATCTTCCATAGAAAGTCATATTTACTTAACAAAAATGTTATGATATGATATTTTAGTTATGATTTATACGTAAATTGCTAAACTAAGTGTAAAAAACCATACCAATACCAAACGGTAACGCTAATTGAGCGACTTTTGCGTAATTGCGCGTATGTGTTCCGCGCAGGCTTCCGCGCGAATCTCCGATGACTCATAAAGTTCTTGTCGGCTAATACACCACTTATTAATTTCGGTGTAGCAGTTACATACTTTGTTTAACGCTCCTTATTTGAAAGCAAATGTTTTTATTATATTAAATATTAAATACTCAAAATAAACACCATATCTAAGCAAAATCTAAACCATATTTCTTTTCATATTAACACCTATTGCTAATATTGTACAAAGTGTTTTTGAATTAAATATTGCTTATAATTAGCATTTGTAATTTTTTTAATCGTCGTAATGATGTCATATTATGTCTGTTATAATTTACTGACACTAACCTCCAGTAATGAGTTAAAAAAGTTTGATATTCCCTCGGCTCCTCCAACAATCGCACGACCGGCATTATAAAATTTGTCACCATTGTTTCCATACTTTTCATCCTCCTTAATTGTATCAACAATCGGTTTTGGCTGTAAAGAATATTTGTTTCATAAAATAGCCATTGCTGCTTATTAAGCTGTAATATTATGTAGCTTTTCCGTATATAACAAGCGTAGAGACTGGTTATACTCGTATAAGGGGTGTTGCTTGTTGAAAGGTGGAACCTAAAGCTGCGCTTTGTCTTCTCAGAACGGCTAATGAAAATATTGTGTGTATGCAATCATTACCAATTGCATACATACGCAATAACTGATTCCGCATTCTAGTCATAACCATCGCGTGTACTGTACACGCGATGGTTATGACTAATCACGATCCAATGATGATGTCAATGTATTAAAATATAGTATAAAAGATAAATAAATAACCTGAAAGATGCCGGCAACTACGTTTTGTGTATTTTCTTTTACAGACAGAACTTTACTACCATAACCTTCTGTTTCTAAAAAGGCGCCCTCAATTTTAGTTACTGGATTAGAAAACAATCCACCACCTGTATTTAGAGATCCAACCTGTTGAAATAAATTGCATATATAGATTTAACAAATATTGTTCTATACGTTAAAAATTCAATAACAGTGGAAATATTACCGCTGGATATTTGGGGCTTAAATTATCACTGTATACACTATTGATATCATAACTCTTGGTCGCTATGAGGTTGCCAGGGGCGGATTTGTCAACCTTACTGGAGCCAGGATGATTCTCGCGTTCCAAAGGTTCAGCGATGATTAAATTTGAAGAAGCTCGAGGTTGGTCATAGACTGGTAAATCGATTCGAACTGGATCGTCTACAGGTATTGATATAACACCCACCACACAGAGAAGAAAGCAGAGTGATGTTTTCATCCTGAAATATTCAATTAATGTCAATTCTCTTATGTTATTAACAAATCATTTTATTTTGTAGTAGCTGTTACCCACGACTTTGCTCGTGCTGTGAATGATGAAGGTGTATGGGAAATAATAAAATGATTATATTAAAAAGTAGCTTATTTTACTTTTTAACCGCCTATCTCCACATAAAAAACATAATATTGCTTCGGTGTGAAAGAAGAAGAAACAAAAAGCATTTAAAATATTGCTATGAAAAAGATTTTTAAAATTAGTTTGATATATTAAACCATGTACCTACGGTTTATATTTTGACTCTCTTTCAAATAACATCACCTGCCCTTTTTATTAAATACATTTTTTTTTAATAAAAGGTTTTCTATGTTCTTTTTAATAAATATCTCTAAGAATATGTATACTAAGATTCATGATAACCGGTACAGTAGTTTCGGCTTGAAAGCGTAACAAACAAACTTACATTCACATTTATATTATTAAAGGAAAAAGGATAGCTACAACGTAGCATAGTTTATCTATACTTATTATAGATTGTACGTCACTTTGTAACAAATAAATGTGTCAAAAGATTATTTTTGAACGATTTGTAATATAAATTATATTCATAGCAGATAAATTCAAAATGGATACAATGCCAGATGTTGTAAGATGTTTCGGCACATTTCCCCCAAAGTATGCCACATATTTAATTTCTTTATTCGGATTGGCGTCTGGGGGTATTGGACTGGCGGGGATCATTCTTTATGGTTTGATCGAAAACGCTTTATTGGTGTATATAACTGGCCGTAATATAAATGTGGACGATTCTGTCAAGAAAGTAGTGCTTTTATCTATAGGACTGACGTCCTTATTGCTGACAATAGCAAGTGCGCTTTTATTTTTAGGAGCCACCTCTGGATCCCCAGGCGCTTTAGCAACTGGCGTATGGGTGCTACTGGGAATGTGTATGATTCTAATATGTGGTGCCATTGCTGCACCCGTTTCTTGTTTTTTCTTAAAATCTGCTTGTATAGTTAAAAAAATATCTACATCATCCATGATATTAGGTTCCATCGTGGTAACTGTGTTCCTTGAAATATGGCTTTACTTTGCGGTAGTCGCAAACAGCTACGTGTTGCACTTATGAGTAATATATTTCGTTATTGTCGAAAACTGGCCGATATTAACGAAATGGTTATTAACGACTTTATAATAATTATTATTTTTCTTAGAACAATTATTTAAGATATTATATATTATAAACCCCTGTTTGTATTTAGCAATTACATTTCTGTATATCCATACATGGCTATAAGAAATTTTTAAAGAGTTTCATTTAAATCCAAATATCATAATAAAATAAATTTTCACAAGATTAAGTTAACATTCAAGAAACCAAACGTACAAACTTTTATACTTCCAATACTAAGTACAATACACAAATATTTAATTGCATTTTACAAATATTAGATAGATACGTTTTATAAAGAGAGTATTTTAATTGCAAATGTTTCTTTTCGTAATATTTTAGAGTTTAATATATATTCTTTTAAATAAATTGTGATAAATGATAATATCATCAAATTAGTACTTGTAAAATAATCTAAGCCTATTTTTAAATCTAAACCTATGCGTATACAAAATTGTTAGCAAAATGCATACTAAGTATGATATTTTGTTCTATTGCATAAACAAAAATCACTATCGATATAACGAGTACTTACGTAAACAATACTTAGAAAATAAACTGTTAAAGAATTATTTTATATCTTAGGCAGATATGCATATTGCACAAGCTAAACTGTAATGAAAAATGGCACATACGAGTATTTCACTAATTAATTAATATTACTCTTATTATTTTATGTGAAAGCTTCAGGACACACAAAGATTATTTCTTAGTATTAATAATATAGTTACGTTTCAGTGGAGTAAGTACTTGAACTTTGTTGAAATTTTTAAAAGAGTACAAATTTATAAGTGTGAAAACAAATCGCATATGCAGTATCGGGTATAAGAGATACTCACTTGTTCGTGGTGGCACGTCGTTCTTCGACTGAGACGCGGCTGGTGTAGCGTCAAGACCTCCACTTTCACCTTACGTCACAGAGCCTTGGCACCAACGAGTATATGTGCAAGGGTCCGTATGAGTTCAAGCTACTGGTTACAAAATAGTTTTGTTACTTATTTACATTTGACTAGGAATATGCCAAGCGAAAAATAATATTCTTATTAGACTGATACAGTACTACAAAATAAAAGCCATAGAGATAAGTAAAACTTCAGTTACACTCAAACACGAAAAGCTTTTGATTTAACGCTATGATACACATAAAAAATAGAATTGATAAGTGTTATCAACAGATTTTTTTAAAGATACACGTTTTTCATATAAGCAATTTAGTAGTAAGTAATGCATATCATTTTTTAATTTACTTATTTATTTATTTCTCAAGAAAACAACAGCATTTTAATATTACCTATTTAATTTAATTACCAGATATACATATTTCAACTAGACTTGACTGTAAGAGATTGAGATTATCATATTTAGAACAAATATTTTAACATTTTTATATGGGGATCTAATCCCAAATGATCAATATTACCTAATAGTTAAGCACACTACTATTCGTAAAGCCAGTTATAAGATCATGAGGTTTAATTATTACAATACTATGGGATACTTTAACGATAAGGATAATGGACACTTTGAATGGGAATAATAATAATAAAATTTCTTTATTGTACTCCCAGAAACAAAAGTAAGAAGAAGTAAGTTAGGAAAATAAAAAAATAATAAGAACAGAATAACAAGAGTAAGAAATAAAATGAAAAAAAAAGATACAAAGAAAAATTTAATGTACAACAGGCGGCCTTATCGCTGAAATAGCGATTTCTTCCAGGCAACCTTACGGCATGGGAAATAGCAAATTAAGAAAAAGATAGGGTGTGAACAATAACTATATAAGCAGTACTTCAACATTACGAGTACATATACTTATAAATATGTACATAAGTATAAACTACTAACATATATATATACAAGGAACATGAAAATATATTATAAAATAATCACAATGACCAGACCAAAACATTACAACATAAGAAAGTGCTTCTTTAAACTAATTTATTGATATTTAAGTAAGAATAAAAGTCGTGTTAAGAAATGTGATTAGCTAATCGGGCAATAAATTAGTAATAGTTAAGAACTAATGATTTCCTATTGGTGACTGGTCATCTAAACGAAATAGTACCTAACTTTATTAATAATATTTTTTATATAGGATTTTAAAATATAACTCACAAAAATTCAACCATAGCCTTTTATAAAAACCTTTAAAAAACAATATATTGTTTATTTTTGATTCTTAAATTTATCTGTAAAATTAAAATAAATCATTTTACTAATCTCCGATCAGGCATAAATCTTTAAAATTTAAACGATATATAGACGAAAATACGTTGGTCGTCAACGATGACATTAATGTGCACGTCAAAAACCGTAGTAATATTATGTTTCTGCAAGTAAGGGAAAGATTACATTATATTATATTTTGAAATGTTTTTACTAACTAGTGGCGCACTGATCAGATTTTGTCAGTCTGTCGGGAAATGTTCCTATTATCGAGAATATCCACTTAAGCAATTGTACAAACAAATTTTATTTAATAGCAAAGCCGAGAAGTTATGTTTCTTTAAGTCACCTGCTGAACGTGGTAATCCAAATCCAATATGTTCATTATCAACTTTGATAATTTGGACTCAGGTTCGTTTTCAAAAAGATTATCCAAAATTACATCGTGACATAATGCAGCCGAGTTTTGATGACTACAGAAAAGAAAGGTTTAAAAATGTTAATACGACCACATGGCACTCGGGGGATGAAAAGTATGGGTATACCTATGTTGTTGGTTTTTTCGGAGTTCTCTGCGGGATGTATGGCTTAAAAGCAGAATTAATACATTTTTTAGCAAGTATGAGTGCACCGGCCGACGTTCTTGCATTAGCGGCTATAGAAGTGGATATAAAAAATATTGCTCCGGGCATGTGTAATTCCTATAAATGGCGTGGCAAGCCTCTTTTTATTAAGCACAGAACAGCGGAAGAGATTTCTGCAGAAGCCAATACTCCATTAGCAGCTTTAAGAGATCCCGAAACTCCTGAGCAACGGACAGTAAAACCAGAATGGTTAATAGTTATTGGAATTTGCACTCACTTAGGTTGTGTACCAGTACCTAATTCTGGAGATTGGGTGGGAGGGTTTTATTGCCCTTGTCATGGAAGTCATTATGATAACGTTGGAAGAACCCGTAAAGGACCAGCACCTCTAAATTTAGAGGTACCACCTTACAAGTTTATCACTGATACTCTTGTAATTGTAGGATAGTCATTTTCTACAAAATAAAAATAGAAATAGTTTGAAAATATATGATTTCATAATAATTAATCTGTTCTTGTATCAATAACAAGGATAACTTATTAAATATTGATGTTAAAATATTTTAGACTCGTTTTACAAATCAGAAGCGCATCATAAATAAAAATATATATTTATAATAATACAAATTCAATAAAAAATAAATAACTCAACGTATGGTCATGGCTGAATATTTTACTTGCAGTACAAAAGGATTTTAAGAAATATTTCCCCCAAAAAAAAAACAAAAGTATATATAATCAATATTTTGAATGAATAATTTGTAAATTTAATTAGAGTACAGATAAAACATAATTGACAAACAACTAAAAATAACTACAGCGGCGATACCTACAAAACGTGAAATCGTTAATCAATGTTATCGCATATAATCTGTGATATTTTCTAGGGATGTTCGATGTTAAAAGTGATGTGAAAATCGAGTTAAATAAAATCAATATTTCATACATGGATTATTAATAAAATTCAACAATATCATTTTTTCGAAGCTTTTTGACATCTTCATAAATATCATTTTGTAAAAATAATAGTGTTTTGTACTTAAAAATATAGTTTTCCTAAAATTTCTTCTTGTCTTCCTATTTCACATTGTTAGGTTGGCTTGAATATAAATTAAATTATATTTATCCGAAGTTCAAATTTATTATAGTAACATCGATACTTCGATGTTATCGAAGATTTGAAGACTTCAAAACATTAATGGTTATTAAATGTAGACGTTTTGACGTCGAACACCTCGAATTTTGACATCCCTAGTATATTTTGTCTATATAGTGTCCTGACTGTTGCCAACGAGTGTTTTGTATATGTTAATTTATTAAGATATAAAATCCGGCAACATATTGATTATTATATTTAGTGGATTGTTTTCAAAAAATTGCTTAAAATGTAAATTTTATAAAAATTGACTTTGATATATTATATTCATGTGTGTCGTTAAAAAAATTTGTTTTATACGATTTTTCAATTCAAGAATGGGTAGGCTTAATAATTCGTTTTTGTGGGGGATCCTATTTGCATCAGCGACATGGAGTATAGCCTTATATCTGTATTGGCTTTTAAACATGAATGGTAAGTTTGAATATATTTCCTATGTATTCTTTTAATTTTCTTTTATTATTTTTTAACACAAAAAAATATAACATTATAACTGTTTTCATTTTCATACTAATATTATTCTATTCTAATTAAATTGATTATCATTAAAATAATTTCATTTTAATCAATTTATGTTATATATATATATCTTAAATTATATTTTATATATAATGTTTTCGAAAAAATTGAATAAATGTGGTTTGAAATATTGTTAAATCAATTTTTTTAAGGTTGTTGCTAATTTTATTTTTAACTATTTCTAATGTTTCATGACACTTGCAGAGTAGCCAATGTTAATTAATACTGCATTAAATGTGTTAGTTAAACAGACAAAAAGTGAATATAATAAAATTAATCTTTGAATCTACTTTCAAAGTACTAAAATACATTGTTATTATCATTAATTATTATATTATAGGTAATATAATAGTAGTCTTGTTCAATCAATCATTAAAAACAATATTTACTAAAGTTCATAAGCTGTTATTATTTTAGGAGAAAATATTATTACTAACACTGAAAACAGAATTCATTATAAGTTAGTTGATAAAGAAGAAAAGGACCGTATTAAAAACAATGATAAATCTATTGCAGCATTGGAAGGCAAAGATTTATTATATGATAGTCCTAAACAAAACAATGATAAACTTGTTGGTAAAATGTGGAAGTATCAAAAAGAAAAGCTGGCATATCAAAAAAAGATTATGCTTAGGGAGAAATTTGCAAAACAACTAGGAATTAAGAATGTGGCTCTTCCAGATAAAAGTCTAGGTAAAGAACATTGTAAATTTATTTAACACAAAAAAGCAAATTTATGTTGGCATTTTTAAGGTCCTCCCTATGTTGAATTTTGTCATAACAACATTAATACAAACAACAATTAATACAAACAACAATTAATACAAACAACAATTAACAAAAATTAATGAACATCCAAAATACTACTTCTGGTTCATTACTATCCCAATTTATTAGCAAAATTTATTTCACGTATATTGATCTTAAATAATTAAATAATATGCAATTTATATACAATTCTATGCTGTGACAAATCACAATAATATATATATAACATTTTCTTTGAACGATAAGACAAATTAATTTTAAGTATCAACTCTCTCAACAATTTCTTTCTTAGAAAGTCAACTTGGATTGATACATAATGCTGAAGATGTTAGAATTCGTGAAGCAGGTTACAATGTGCATGCATTCAACACTTTGATCTCACAACGAATTGGAAATCATAGAGGGTTGCCTGATACTAGAAATAAATTGTAAGTGGTTATTTTACTTCCTTTTTTAAAATTTAGATATATATGCAAGAAGCATAAATTATGATCTAAAATTATTAATAATTTTGTATGTTCTTGCAAAATATTGCAGGTGTCGCATACAGAAATTTCCCAATAAATTACCAAAAGCTTCTATCATTATTTGTTTCTATAATGAACACTTTGAAACACTTATGAGATCAGTGTATTCTATAATTGACCGTACCAAGTTGGCGCACCTGAAGGAAATTATATTAGTGGATGATTACAGTGATATTGAGGGTTTACATGACAATGTGCAGAAAGCAGTTAATGAACTCAATTCTATTGTGAGAAAAGAAGAGGAAATGCTAGAAACAAATAATATAGAGGGGGAAAACTTAGTTGACTACATAAATGATGATAATAACAATAATAACAATGAAAATGTTAAGAAAACAACAGATTCAAATGGTAGATCAATGAAAGGCTTGAATATACGGTTACTGAAGACAAATAAACGAGAAGGGCTGATTCGAGCAAGGCTCTATGGAGCTGATAACAGTGTGGGAGATGTAAGTTTTTAATCAAACATTTACAGGAAACACAAAATTTTTATTGTAACTAATATACTTAGTATGTTACAAATTAAAATATATTTATATGTACATTTTTATTTTAGGTACTGGTATTTCTAGATTCACATATTGAAGTGAATGTTGATTGGTTGCCACCTCTTTTGTCCCGTCTGTCAGAAGGAGTAGATGGTGTTAAAGTGAGATACTCTTCACGAGCCGTAACTCCAGTCATAGATGTCATAAATGCAGACACTTTTGAGTATACATCGAGTCCATTGGTTCGTGGAGGTTTCAACTGGGGTCTACATTTCAAGTGGGATAACTTACCTAAAGGAACATTAAAAGGTAAATGTGTTTTATATTAGATATGGCAATCATCTTTTTTAATTTGAAGATGGTAGGTGCTTACCAGTTGTAATTGGTTGATAACATATTGTCTGTACTAGTAAGATATAATAAAATTAATGTCTACTTTACTACTATTACAAATGTAACAAAATATGTACAGTATCATAAATTAAAGCACAGCGAAAATGGTTTTGAATAAAAGCAAGTTATATTTAACAGAAATATTACTGAACTGTATTGTGAAATAAACACAATGTATTGGCATATATAATATATTGCTTACAAGTTTTCTTATACTTTGCAACAAGTTTTGTTATGTAAACAATTATCTATTATTGTTTTTAATGTAATATTCATTAATATGGAGCATAGTGGTAACATCGATTAATAAAATAAAACAAATTATACTTTATTGAATAATTTGAGGTTATCTTGTGTTAACATATTATGTGTACCAAGTCACTGTTAAAGACTTCCAAAGATAAGGGTTAATTAATGAACATAATACCTATGGCTACATATTACAGATTAATTATAAGAATTATTCAGATCTTCAGATATTTAAGTCTTTACATTGTATTATTTTCAGTAGGGTTTTATTATAATAAGAATATGATAAGAACTGTGTAAATTTGGATATCTATAGATGGAGGTATACGAAAACGTGTTCCAGATTTGAAATTACACAATAACATTGACTTTCAGTATACATAATAATTAAAATTAAAAAAATAAATAAATTCGACTTCGTGTAAACGACATTAAAAAATTCAATTAATACAAATAATTCAAAAACCACTCGTTGGAGCTTAACTAAATCTAAATGAGTCTACATCAGAAGTATTGATATATTTAAGAAGAGATAATCTTTACCATTTAAGCAATAAGTTGAATGAAAAGCAAATAAATACATACAATTATTAATTTATTTTTGCAGGCAATGAAGACTTTGTAAAACCGATTAGATCCCCAACAATGGCGGGTGGTCTGTTCGCTATATATCGAGAGTATTTTAATTATATTGGAAAATATGATGCCGGTATGAACATCTGGGGAGGTGAAAATTTGGAAATGTCTTTCCGGGTATGTATTATGTACATATTATTCTGTATACTTTATTTATAACTATTTGGGATGCGCGTAGTTAACAATTTGTATTACTTTTAGTAAGTAGTGAGGAAGACCCTAAATGATAGCAGAGGTCACATGAGTGATATTAATAAGTTGGTTGTTGTCTTGAAACTATTCTAAATTCAATAAGTGGACCGAACCTTTGGTAACAATTATTTCACCTCGAAGTACTGTTGCTACTCTTTTTTTAATATATTTGTAATATTTTCTTATATGAGCCTTTCCCATTTCTTTTCTTATTGGTTGTGTCTTAACTGACACCGTGATTATGTAACGTATTAAAATAAAAGTTGACTGGAGTTTCGGATATTTAAATCCTGGAGATTTTTTAATATATAAACATAAAAAAAATAATAGTCAAGATAATAAGGCTAGATCTTAATCTAGCCTTATTATGTATTTATATAGACGGGCTACTCACTTTGTGAATTTATTTTAATTTTGTACCATAAAATAAAATATTAAATAAAATAAAAATATAATTATTTACAATTGGATACCTGTAACTTTATTATGGGTAAAACAAAAATACATACCCATTCAGAGCTTATAACCTGACTTAGTGTAGAAATATTTATATATCTTACCTATTACATAGAAATCTACTGTTGAATTAAATTTAAAACTTTTGTATTAAAAATCATGGGGTATAAGCATGTTAATATAATAAATACTTTAAATAATTACTAGTTGTAGCCCGCGACCATTTTACTTGGCAACAAAACGTATAGTTTCTTTCTTGTTTCTGTAGGAATTTCGGGAAAACCTCTCTTAGTGCTCATCCACACTGCTCAAGGAACCTACATGTTAAATTTCCCCTTTTTACGGCCAATAGTTTTGGCTGTATGATATCTGACTGTCACTCATTAGAGCAATAGTTTTGTATATATGTGTTAGAGAATGATTACTAAAAAGTATTTATTATTTATATTGATCGATTCGACATTGCAAACATGATATGATGGGTAGCTGGTTGGTAAAAAACTATAGAAAGTCAATATAAATAACATGCGTCAGTAGACCGGACAGTTCACTTTAAGCTTTCGCCGGTGCCAGTGGAGCACACTGACCATGGCGTCTTTAGGTGGTGATTATGTCACTACTCCTTCGGCCTCGGCTTCCGCGACATAAAAAACATAAAAAAAGATAAAAACATTGTTTTATTAATAATTTTTAATGATATCTTACAGATTTGGATGTGCGGTGGTATTCTAGAGCTGATACCGTGCAGTCGTGTAGGCCACGTTTTTCGTAAACGAAGGCCGTACGGTTTTAGTGAAAAAGAAGACTATATGCTGCAAAATTCTATGCGAATGGCTCGAGTGTGGATGGATGATTATGTGGTAAGATAATTTTTTTAACGGTATGTAATTTTATTACGTGAAAGCAAATAAGATACTAGTTAATACTTTGTAGGTAAAGTTTATTTTACAATTACCTTTAATTACATAAAAAGAAATAAAATATTTTATTATTAGAATCATTTAATATATACTACATATATACTATTAGACTTTTAAAATATTATTGTCAATTTTCAATTATTAAGCCAGCGAAAACCAGCGAGATTTGTCGGACATACAAGCTTTCTGTTAAAAGCAATAGCTAAAAAAAAAAGGTTTTTCATAGTTAATATCCCGATTGGAGATCAAACCTATAACCAACGCGATACAGGTCGACATTCATATACAATTAGTGTAAATAACTTAAATATAGATCTTATAAATAATACTTAAAGATAACCAACGTATTTTCGATTTATCAACTTATTCACGCCTAGAACCGTTATTTAACTTTAAAATGTTAATAATTATAAATTATTATATTACAGAATAAAGTTATTGAACAGAATCCATCGGCGGCGCATATTTCTATAGGCGATATATCGGAACGTCAGGCGCTACGTAAGAGCCTCGGATGCAAATCATTCAAGTGGTATTTAGAAAATGTTTACCCTGAACTAGAAATGGGAGAAGATACTGTTGCTAAAAAGAAAATAGCTGCATTAAATGATCCAGAAAAAAATAAATTTCAACCATGGCATTCTAGGTATTATTTTGTTTAACTATTTTTTTTTTACTAATGTACTTATTAAATGAAACTATTATATTAACCGGATCAATTGCGTTAGTATTCGGTTTTTTTTTTCAATTTTTTTAGTATTCGGAAATACATTTTTAAAAACTCGACTTTTCGAACACTTTACATTAGTCCGTATTCACAGACCTACATATCTAGATTAATCCAATTAAAATAGTTTCATTTAATTTGTAAAAATCGCGAAAATCAAAGGTCTCATTATACTCATATACTTTCTATTAAATAACGTTTATAATTTACATAACTGTATCGTGTATTGACACTTATATTCTAGTTGTATGTTAAGACAATTTTTATTTGCATATCGATAAAAAAATACATTACAAATATAATAGTTAGTTTTAATATTTTTCTTATTTTTTTCCGATTTCCTTAATGAAAACCGACTAAAGCTATATTTATTTTAATTTATTGTTCATCTTAAAGTTAATTCATATTCCTCTGACAAAAATGGAAAGACTAAAAATCCTTGGACAGTCCCGAACGGATGGCAACCGTATATATCTACAGCTAAATCCACTTTTCGTGAAAAAATATATTTTGATGTAGTTTGCATTGATTTCTCGATGTGATTGGCGTAAATAACAATTCCATAACAATTATCTGCATTCATTAATTTTAAACCCAGCCTTCTTCACATGTTGTGTTTTAAAAGTATTCTTTAAAGTTTACAAAGATGGAGTCAGCTGGTATACGAATTCCAGTATTAATATGTAAAGTTATATAGAAAATATAATTGTTTTGATTATTTTTATCATAACTTAACGCTGTATCCCGCATATGACAGGACAGACAGAGGGAACCCAAGAACTTAGTGTATTCTCGTTAAGGCGCAATAGCCTAAGTGTGCCGCGCTTTGCCTTGTTACCAGAGCTAGGAAATGAAAACACTAAATATTAATTTAATTATTTTATTTCTTGGAGTGGGAATCGAACCCACAACTTATCCCGTTTATATAATAAATTTAAATTATAAAAATTATTTAATTCTTGCAGGAAACGCAACTACACAGATTCATTCCAAATACGTTTAAAGAAAACATCGCTTTGTATTCAAAGTGCTAAAGATATAAAAAGCAAAAACAGTGGTCTAATATTGGCTAGTTGCATGAGAACATTGAATCAGGTGATTTTTTATTTAAGTAATTAATTTATTAGTAAGACTAGAATGGGTTCATTACCTATTTATGATTGAAGGCAGGTAGGCATCGGGAACCTATTGTCTAGACGCGGTTCGACGCTTTAGGCCAAATGTTGACATATAAGGTGTTTGGTGGTGGAATTTACGCGATAAGTTTTAGCAAATTGAAGAAAAGAAAATAAATATAATTTATAAAAAATAATAGAATTTTATGTTAAAAATTCGCTCGTCAGCTATCAAACCCACCATACAGAGACAGTCAAACGTTATCCTACTGTGTCAAATATAGTATATTTTAATATTTATAACTGTATACGTTTCGCCATGTATTTTAAACGAAATGTAATAGGACTTAATCGAGTCGAGTCGAGTCGAGTAATTTCCTGTTTAATTCTACGCCGATGTTATTTATGATTTACTTGGATTTTTATTTGCAGGTATGGTTTGAAACCGACCGACACGAATTGGTACTAGGTCGTATATTATGTTTGGACGCCTCTAATAATGTGTCGCCGGTTATCGGTAAATGCCATGAACTCGGCGGTTCGCAGGAATGGAAGCACAAAGGGACGGTAAGTAATAAGTTTATTTTCATTATTAGCTTCAGACGCTTTAATTCCTGTAAAGGGTAGACAGAGAGAACGTAGTGTCAAGACACTATGTTTCAATTAATTATTGGAACGAAGTTCCTTATAGCGCGTTGCGAAAGGGGGCTAGACGGAAAAAATTAAGACCAAAAGTTGTAACAACTCTTTTTGCTTATGTTGCCGCGCCGTGCGGTATGCGCGTGTTTCTCTGTCTGTCTCTCTCTCTCTCATAGAAAGCAAGCAATGTGTTATAATAAACATTATTGTTATAACTTAAAAGAAATAAAATTTTATTATAATTCCTTCACTAATTATTCGAAAGGAACTTCGTTCTATCCGGTTGTCTCTTGACACCTCATTATTTTTTAAAAATATAATTACCTATAAATATGTTTCGGAATCCGCCATGTTGGTGTCTTTGGCCTCGTATAATTTAGAAGATAGTAGCAAAACTATAAGTTTTATTTTTCTTTTTATTTCCATCAGGCTGGCAGCCCTATTTACAACACGGCAGCGGGAATGTGCTTGGGAGTCGAACGTGCTCTACGCAATGAACCTGTTCTACTAGTTATATGTGACAACCAACCAACAAACCAGTGGGACTTTATAAGATCTTAAATTAGATATAATATATATTTATAATACGTAACTTAAGTAAGTACATGCGTATTCGCATTAATTATATGAAATGGTCAGCGCGAGAGTGGCTGTTATTTCATTTAGTATTATTTTTTATGTATATATTTTTATTTTTATGTGTTTCGTAGAAAAATGTAAGATTATAAATCTTATACTGATCATGCTTATCGAATGTTATTATGGTAACGTTTTTAGTTGAATTGACTAGACTAGATAGTAACTTTACGCTCTCTAATAACAACTATCGATTAAAACATCCAAAAGACTACAATATATATTTTAGTGTAATACCACTCTTGCTATGACAGACTTGTATGTAGGTATATTAGGTAAGTATATTGTTGTATATTTTTTGCTTCGCGTTATTACGAAAATTTCGTTAATTTTTGTTGATATGATTGATCTTTTTATACTTTATAGTTTTTTTAGATTGTTCTGTAATTAATTTTTTTAGGTATTTAAGTATTATTCTTATGTAAAAAATGGAGATAATAAAAAACAACTTTTAACAAAATGCAATTGATGACTCGATGTGTTTCGTCATCGTGATTGCAGTTGACTGAAATAATAAATTCTAAATTGTTCCATAAAAATATTTTTTATGCTCGTATATTGTATAGAGTAGTGAAACCTAATATAATACCTATTTATATGAATTGTAAAGAACTGGTTGTCAGGTCGAAGTTAAATCCGATTTATTCCTTATTGATAAAAAAATAAACAAACCAATGCCATTTAGTATGTGCTATCTACAATTTTATAGAAATTTTTTAGATGAAATATCAATTTCAATACTTAACTTATAACATAAAGTACTAATAGTACTACATATCTTTTAATATTTATGAAATATTAAGCAGAATGAGTCTCATATTAAAACTATAACATCTAAATAAAGAAATACTTTTATAACCCAATTGTGATACATTTAACATTTTTATTGTATGTTGGATGACTCACCAAAAATATATAATATTTTTCGCTCAAATAGTATATTTGATAATTAAGCCTAGCTTTTTATGAGCTTTAAATTACTTTTAAGACTCAAATTAGAGCTTCCCCATTTGTTTCTTTAAGTTGACATGCTGTTTTGACATATAAATGCTTGTATTTCTTAAATATGACAAGTAGATTTAGAACCTTATTCTATATTCGTTTTATTGTGAATGAAACAACTTTCATTCTAGTCTACTCTGCTGCTCTATGTTCCAACAAAAATAATAATAATTATTATTAAATTCTAAAAAGATTCCCCGTCCTTATACATTAATCTGTACGTATCGATTGAAAAATACACCATACCGCTAAGATATGATACGAAGAAGGGAATCGATAATATCAAGTATCGATACCAATTGAATTCGATGCAGCTATCATGCGATTTATCGATACAATACAATTTTGGACATCCCTAGTTCTTAATTTCCAGTGTATAGTACTTGGAGGATATGGACTCATTTATCTTTTTTACTTACCTCGATTGATATTTTGATTTGTGATACTTGCATTATACTCGCTATATATTTTGTACTCGTTATACTTACGTCCACTTTCCTTGAAAATAGCAAAAAAAAGTAGGTTGACACAAGAATGTTTATTTTTAGATGTATTTTGCTACTAATTTTATATTAATGAAATATTTTTGTGCTACTAAATATTCTTGGTTGTGTATAATGGACTTCTTTTACTTATTATTAATTAAATTATGTCAAATTTAGTATTCACCCATATATAACGTTACAGTGACAATGATATAAAATAGTGGAATTGTATAAAACTTCTTTAGATAATAAAGTTTTTTGTGAAATAATTAGCTATGGTATTAAAGCATTGTAAAGGATATTTTCTGTGTGTCGTAAACATGTTTTGTTATCAATTTTTTTCCGTCCTTGATTTACATCGTATTCTTATTGTTTTAAACAGTATTGTGTTTTTCCATGTTTCGTGAAAGAGTATTGTTTATATTTACGCGCTTATTAAATCTGAAAAAATATTTCTTTAGCGAACATTCTTTTGTATCTTGCTTGTTTAATAACAATATCTTACTTTTTCACCCTATTAAAAATTCGAAAGCCAATACTCCTTTTTAACATGATAAGAATGAGATTATATTAATATAGAACATATTTTGTTAGTAATCAGAAACATCGTGGTTTTCCTTCATTTCTACAATTGTCATAATTTCGTCATGTGGATATTTTACAGTAAACACAAAACGACGTGAGATTTTTTTCTTTTCGTACTGTTTTCGGTTTTTGATCATTTGATCAACACCTACATATGTACGTACATGAACGCAAATTATCTAAGTACAAATACAGACAACAGTGCCATATCGTACAAACAAATGTATCTCTATGATTTCTCTCATTAGGACGACATATTAAAACGTCGTGCCTCAAGTACATTTAAAGTTAAGGGCCTCAGCCCATACAAGTTGTCTGTCAGTAAGAATAACGAGCTCTCTTTTTCCGTTTCTATTTCAATTTCATTCACACTGACTTTGTTTTATATTTTCTATATTTGTATTATATAAAACCTTTTGTATTTTTAGATATTTTTATACGTTACATTCCAACGCTTTGCTAAAATACGTATCTATATTTACTATTTTAGTCTTATTATAAGGTACCTTTTTAGAGGTATTGATTCTTCCTAAAGATATGTCAGGTTATTTTGATATATGTATTTATTGGTATAAAAAGTTATTTTTAATTTTGGCTTGTGATAAATTTAACAATATTTTTTATCTTTTAGATTTTTTCTTTGTATTTAAGAAATCTATTGTAATAGTCCATTGAAAATGCTAAGGTTGTAAAATGAAGTCGTGGTTAAGACTTGCATTAAAATATTTTTTTATATACATAAGCTTATAGTATAGAAGAAAGGATATTTTTTAATTTACTATCTAAGCAATTCTAAAAAGATCTTATTATATACGTTTAAATTTATTTTTATTCTATTTTTAATATGCATTCTAAGATTTTAAAAATTCTATCACGCTGTTTTCCGCATAGCAGGGTAGGCAACCTAGTACCAAAACATTCTTCACTGCTTTCCGCCCGGATATAAGGCATTGAATAGCGGAACTCAACGCCGCGCTTTTCTTACCTCAACAGGCAAATGAAAATAATTTTAGTATAACTATACTCTCGGGTGAGAATAAAAGCCACAGCCAACAAGTGCGTTTACAGTAGCAGTTTACAGTCACACGCTGTCGCTCTGCGCCACGGTGAACTCAGATTGAGACTACTGGGGTAAAAATGTATTTAAATAACATAAAATCAGAATGTATTGATAAAATTTTTACTTCATAATGAAAAGTATCATTTTTAGTTTTATCAATGTATTTAATAAATGAGTATTTTGTCATGAACTGTTTAGTAATCTAAAATGTAGAATTTGGAACAATTTGGATATTTTTAAATAAATGCATTTAATCAAATTTATGTATATAAGTAATACCTTAATATTTAAATTTACAAAGCATACTCTTAAGACATTTTTTGCACAATTTAACTATTTTCGATAGTTCTTATGTTGTTTTTGCAAGTATTTTTTTGATAATTAAAATATTATTGAATCTCCCATCCTCTTGACTCGCAGCTTGTTGTGATTTTGTTTCATATATTATAGAAATGTATACATAATGTTAATAGTTGGATAATTGTCAATAAAAATATTTAAATAGAACGTTGTTTCAATATATTTGGTTTTTATGATGGTTAAAATTATAATTTTAACAATTTCTTCAGTCACAGGAAGCACAATTTTCAATCAATTTAACTTAATTCATTGGAAACTAGATAATGATTGACCAGAGGTAGAGATTAAAATAATAATTGTACATTAAAATTTTACTCATTTGCTTAATATTAGTAAAGGATGAAAGGGTTATTAAATAAAACAACAATTTTGATATGTTAATCAACATTTATTTTAACATTTAAAATTACATAAAAAGGAGGCGTGGTGCCTAAAAGTCTTTGATTATTCATTATGTACCTACAGAATTGATTTCATTTATAGAGTGATGTTATATGATATTAAATGAAGTTATCTTTTTACTACTTTCATAGAAGTCGCATGAATATATTGTACGTGATTAAGTTGACATTTTTTGATGTCAATGAAAAGAATTCTGTATGGTTTTCTTAAAATAAATACACGTCCTAAATATACTAACATACTTTCGTATATTAAACATGCAAATGTATTCGTTATGTAGGTACTTTACTACTTGGAAAAAGTTGAAGTAGCAGGCAGGTATCAGGCATTATCTATTTACTACAAAAGAGGCTCTAGAAATACAATGCCTCCGATGAAATATTCGTAGTAAAACACCTATACACATTGATAAATATTTTGAAATCGAATTATTCATTATAAGTAAAATTGTTTGGAAAACATAAGACGATATGTATTGAAGTTATGATATATTTTCACGATTTATTAAATCATGAGCAAAATTGATACTTATATTCTAATTAGATAAAAAATTGATTCACCTACCTCCTTTACAATATATATCCAAATATTTTAAACTTAAATCTATCGATATATTTCCCGAAACTAGGAGGCAGGTTTTAAATTATTTTTTAAACATTTTAAATAACACCATAACATAGTATGAAATAAGACAGTTAAATCTAAAGGAATCAAACATCAACTTCCTTATCTTATTAGTGATAAATTATTTTTTTGTTTTCATATTCTAAGCGAAAACTAATTTTAGATATTGTATTCGATACAGCCTAATGATGAAAACCGCTAAGACGAATATTGTCATAAATATCATACAAGAGTACATTTTGCTATTTTTAAAGTGTCCATGGATCGAATTTTTCTTTTTACGTATACTATAATACATTTGTATAGTTTGCGTTTTTAGATTTAAATGCTTGCAGGCAATAAAAGCTGAGCTGAAGAGGAATCTTTATGTTCATGCGACTTGGTCCCGACACTGTAAAGGAGTCGACGCATGTGTTCTTAACAATCACACAATCAATTACTATCATTACTTTTTTTGCACCATTGAAATATCCATATTCTCTTCCCTAAAAGTGACTCCTCTACATTAACACCCCACATTTTTTATTTGATTAGTTTCGAATAATTTTGTGATATAAAATAAAATAATTTGAATTCAAAATGTTTGGTGACCAAAATATTGGCAAAAGTACTCTGCGGATGCTTTGCGGTTTACAATATCAATGCCGTGTCGACAATATTTAAGTGCTAATTTATAATTGCACGTGTGTGCGTCAGCAAGGCGAAATATATTTATAAAAGATATAAAATTAGAATACATATTAGACACCAAAATTTATACAGCTAAGTTTAAAAACTGGTAGGTTGTTAAATACATGATGCCTACACTTATGTTAAAAATATCCACTAACGGATGATACGTAGCGAACACGACATCCAAGTCCAGTTTCTAAACGGCTGGCAACCGAGTAATGATTATTAAGTTTTACAAGATTTTATAACATTCGTTGTTCTCAACCCACGTACGTAACTTGCATTCGAATACGTTAAAATACAAGATAATCATTAATTGATAATTTAACTCTAACAAATGAAATACATTTTTGCAGGACTTACTTATTCTAAAGTTCCTTAGCTTACGTGTTTTCTTTGGTTATTATGCTTAGTACATGTAGATTAATAAATGTTGGGAAAAGCCAGCGACGCGCCGATAGGAGGTGCTAAAATGTTAGTCCACCAAGATATACGTCAAGCAACATTACAACTACTAGATGAACACTATACTAATGCAAATAATACATATGAAAATGAGTAACATGCAATAACATAAATCAATTTCTTAGTATCATATGCAGTATGCATACACACTTGCATATGATTTTTTATAATTTTGCTGATCGTGTTATGGATCGATGGGAATGATCATCCTATTAGTACGAATGGGAAATTTTGAAAAAGCAAACCAAAATATAACTACATAAATACTATGATTTTTAATGGCCCAAAAAGACACGAATAATATATAAATTAGCCAACACGAGAACATCACTGACGTATCACAATGTTCAATAAATACGAATTTATATATTTTGAAGATAACAAGTTTATACAACATATAACCATGGAATAATGCTCATTGTATAATTATTTTACGCGGCCGTTGTGGTACAGTGGGACAGTGTATGTGTGTAAACATGATTGGTCGTGAGTTTGATTTCCACTCGGGGCTTTGATAATTTAAATTATTTCTCTAGCTGATAAAGACAAAGCGAATACTTTTAAATTGAATCGGTCGAATCATTTATTTTTTTGTATGTTTTGGGTCCAGAATATTTGCTTAAGAATATGTTATTCGTGCCTTGTTGTTAGGATGGTCTATAATAAGAGATCATTTATAGCTTTAATCAAGCTCACAGAGCATATATAGAGGGAAGTAACAGTAGCCATAAACACTGAGTACAAGACGCTATTCATTTATTATTAAAATATATTTTTTAATTTATCGAATATACTTATTAAGTAATTCTTTATATAGTGATGCGCCTGTATTGATTATTGTTTTCAACGATGTGGATGTGAATAGTTGTACGACTTTCGGCGAATATTACGTCTAGTAATTGCGATTAAAATTTAAAAAAACATAATTGATATTTGTGTTATTATTAAATATTTGCACAACTTTATGTCAAATATTTCTGTATGATAATTTTACTATAAATCCGAATCTGTATAACGTTCATATTAAGATATTAGACTTGTAAGTAAGTAAGCATTTAAGTGTTTCTTACTTACTAGTAATCGATTTTTCCTTGAAAAGAATTGAATTATACTTAATTTTCCCTCTATATACTCGTACATATATGCTCTGTGGTTTTTAATCTATCTACGAAAATAAAATAAAATCTCTACAAAAGCAACAATTGAGAGGAGGTAGGAATTTGTAATTTGTGAGGACATTAGTTCCAGCTTTAAATTATTGTTTTCCATGTTTTATGCAATTTTGCTTAACTTGCATGCTACAGCTATCCAGCAAGCAACACCCGTCGCACAAAATTACAGAAAGTTAACTTTTAAAGATTAGTTCTAATCTCTTCAACAATTTACAAAAATCGACATCCTAACAATTGTTTCTCATGTCGAGAATGAACTGTACAGTTCATTTATTATAAAATAATCTTTTATTAAAAGTATATTTTGATTTGTTTCAATGTGAAACAAAAAGTATTTTATCATTGAAATTGTGCCATGAAAACTATTTTGAAGTATATTATTGCTTTCATTTTGCAAAACTATTTTCATGGTACGATTTACAATGTTAGAATACTTTTAACCTTTCATTATACATCTATCTAGATAGAGCGTTAGTTGTTATATTATAATACCTAATGGTATCTTTATTATTTCATTAGTGTTCAAAATATATATTGGTCTTGGAGAATATATGTATATAGAATTTGCACTTTTCTAAGTCATGTTATTGCTTATTTGTAATACTTATAAACATGATGTTTTCTGATTTTTTTTCAAATATTCGTTTGTATATCAACTCATGCTCTATTTAAACAAATATATAATGAAATTTTTGAGTACAAAATAAAATCTAATCTATAAATTTAAGACGACGGTGCTACAATAATTGAAAATGCAATCATTGAATACGATTATTCATAGCGTCTCTGAATTGATTTATAGAATATGTCTTATTTTTAAAAAAAGATTATTTTCAAAATTTTTGTACGAGATATGTTATTTATATGTTTGAAAATCAAAGGGCACCGTTCAATTTTTCTTTGGATCGTATTAATGATATATTATTGTATGACACAGTAGCCCCATGTATGTATGTATCATTTAATTTTTTAAATTTAGGCGCCATATAAAAAGTAAAAATCACAAAGTATAGTATAGCTTATGTATGTATATCAATGTATTATTTATATATTGTATTATTAATTACGTCCACCGGCTACATGTTTATAATTATAACAAATTACAAAGGTTGTCTGGAAGACAAGGCTATTTAGTCATAAGACCGCCTTTTTGCCTTTTGCTTTTAAAGGTGTTATATATATTTTTTTTCAATTGAATGTGATGTACAGGTAAAGTAGTAGTAATAATAAATGGTAATTTAGTAATTGAGGCCATCGTGGCGCAGTGAGTCAGCGTCTTGAAAGATAACGGGCGGTGTTGGGTTTCTTCGTTCTACACACAATGTCTCGAATACGGGCGAAAACTATTATAGGAGAATTATAGGAGAACGGAGTGTCTTGACACTAGGTTAGGACTCTTTGTTTACCCTGCTTTGCGGGATAAAGTGTGAAGCTTATTTGATTTTAGTAATGAGTATTTTGTTAGTTGTATTTTAACTTCGAATATATTATAACTTTAATTAGATTATTTATTGCGGTATGTATACTTAGTGACTTTTACTTTTAGGTACTTATAAGTATGACGTACTCTTCTTTTATTGTAGCACCATTATTATCATAACTCTCACTTCGCTTTCATACGTTAACTCATACATACTAAACACACGTCATCGTACATACCTGCCATTGTATTATGAGGCCCCAGACATACAATTATATACAGATCGACCATTATTAAGAATAAATGTTGCCCATTTAGAATTATAATATGTAATGACTCTATAAAAATACTAAGGTAATGTTAAAAAAATCCCCATAGCCCTATAGTACGATTTAATACTTTTAAGGTTCCAGCATGTGACAACTATTGTATTTTAATAGTTTTCGTAGCATCTTTCCGATTTTTTTGAAGTTTGTATCTTTTTATTTTATTTCATATAATAATATAATGCGTAATATTTCATCGTGTAGGGGGTTTCAAGTAAGTTATGCTTTTAAGAGTCAATTATGTGTTGTTGTTGAAAGGAAACACTGTCGACATGAGTGTGTATGTCATGATCACAACATTATAATTCTAAGTGAGCATGGGATTTGTTAAAAAAGTCTAAATGTGTTTTTATTATATGCTAATTGAATCGCCGAATTGTATGTCATAGGTCGTACCTATCTAGGTCGTACCTATACTGCAAAAGCCAATGCTTCGAACTGTATTGAACCAGTCTCGATGAAATTTAATATGAATTTAATGTATGTAATATTAAGACAAGTTTCTAAAGCATGTTTTTTTGGAATATTGATTTCAAATATTTTTTGATAATTGTTGAATGTAGGAATGAGAGAATGTGTCGTTGTTACGAGACAAAATACAGATGTTAATACCAATTTGAATAATATTAAGAAAAAAAATATCCATATTTCGCTAATAATTTCATATTTGATTTCCTGAGAAAATACAAACCATGAATAAATATAAATAATATCCTGTTTTTGCACCACAATTTGATAGTTTAGTATAAGCTGTACTAAACCTTGTAATATTCTTTAATAGTTTAGTAAAAGTTTTTCTCCTTAAATTTTCTTGTACATTAGCTTAGTATTTAAATGTCGATCAGTACATATACACATACAAACGTTTATTTACATGCACATTTAAACCGCTTTCTCTCAAACTTCATTTCATTTATTCCGACTCTATTAAATCTCTATGTAGCTAGCGTTACTAAATCTTGGCTGAAAAGTAGTATCGAAGCGTGTTGAAGGCTTTGTCTTTTTTTCTAAATTATAATTACATGAGATTCTTATGCTATACATTATGATTTTTTTCATCGTCTATTGCAATTAGTTACTTCTTTTTTATTGGTATATAATCAGATAATACGATTTGTTACAATGACGCTTCCATTAACATCTGAGCGGATATGCGGACAAGACGACAAACATTGGTTCTTTATTGCTGTTAAGACCATGGTCGCATTATCCAAGTCACACATTATCAAATTTGTTAATCATGAGGTTAGGCAGGGAAATTAATTTTGTTCCAAAAAGGATCAAAAATTATAATGATTATGTGAAATTTTATTTGTATAGTCAAAAATCTTGATTTTACTTTACAAAAAACTATATAAATATTTCTATAATTTATTCCGATACAATTGTCAAAAATCAAAAACATCCCATGACAATTACTTTTAAGACAAAGCCTTTAATGTGTTGTTACTCTGTGATCTAATTTAATTTTTTTTGGTCTAAGTGGACCGATGTATACTTTAGGAGCTTTTTATTGAGATGAAGTAAAGTTCCCAAAGTGTTTAAGTTTGATCACAGCTTATACAAAGTTATCAATAATTTTATCCAAAACTGTATATTTATATAATTTATTAGAGTTGATCATTATTAAAAGCAATTTTGTGCCTAATTTTTAATACTTCCGTTTTTTTTTACAATATCTTAAATGGTAATTGCTTTAGCTTGAGGTAGGAACAAGCTACGACGCTACTGATGAGCCAGCAAATACTTTATTAGTAAAATCTACTCTCATGTATCAGGTTATTGGAGCTAAACGCTGTTACAATGGACGCAAATAGTGTAATAGGATTAGTAGTCGCTTATTTTTTGTAGTAAAAAATCTTATGTCAAGTCTCATAAAGTAGGATTCCGTGTTTCTAATGAAAAAGATGGCAATTTCTTACTTATTTTTAACCACACTACTAATACTATCCACGCACTACTGTTAAGGGCATTTTATCAACGTAGCTAGTACATATTTTTTTATTATATGTACCTGTACGGTTCTGGTAAACATGAAATCTCTTCATTTCAAAAGTTAGTTAGGCATAAAAATATTTCGATGAATGAAATAATGTCGCTATGATTTAGAAGAGCGATTGCCTTTCACGCATTTCGTCGAATTACATTTTAAGTAGAAAAGGAGTCTGCATTTTTACAGAGTCAAAATTATTATATAATTTTGTCTATCTGAATCGGTAAAAATAAAGACAACTTCATCAAAATGTTCACTATATTAGAACATTCATGCTTATTAATTTAGAAAATTTGAATATATATATAAGAGCAACAATTTGCTTGCGATTATAATTTGCTAAAATTATAACGACATATCACTGATACTGTTTTAAAGTAGACGTCTTTCATGAATGAGCTAGCGCCTAACTGAAAATCTAGGGTTGTCGGTTCAATCCCAACTCGAATGATTAAATAATTTTCAGTTTCTCGCTTTGGTAATACAAAGCGCGACGTTTAATTCCGGCATTTCGCCAGCGGAAAAAAGCGTAGAGCTAAAGCTGTCATTTTATGAATTAAATAAATTTGAATAGTAAAAATAGATCAAAGGAATTTTATTAATATAGCCGTCATTTCTAAATTAATCTCATGAGTTTTATGTACGCGTTTGCACCAATAACCTGATACCTTAAATACTATTATTGCTGTTTGTTTAAATAAATACTATAGAACTATACAAAGAATACAGTAATATGAAATTTTGAATTGCAGGAGTTCATCCTCAACTGCAACCTTATCTACAAATGTCCAATGGGTTATTTTGTCGTCTATATTATGCAACCTCCGTGAGTGAAACATATTTTTTTTATAGTTTTATATTTTTTTATTTTTTTGTTTATTATTTTTACTTTCCTTTTTTGTTTTTTATTTAATTTTATATTTTATATATATTTTTTTGTTTTTTTTTAAATTTTTTATATTTTTTTTGTTTTTTTTTATAATATACTTATTTTTCTAATAATTGCATTGCGATTTGTGTTTAATGATATGTCCCTATTGCCGAAGTACAGCAAAGATAGTACTATTTATTCAGATCGGGAGAAAAAGTGTATGATACTCGGCCCGAGCAGGGATCGAACCCGCAATATTTTTATGTAAGTAGTCGAACATACCAAATCTATACTAATTTTTATTCGATGTAGATGTCAAAACAAAGTAATTAAATAAAATTAACGCAACGAGTAATATAACAGACTGTTTGCGCCATTATCTTTAGAAATTATTGAATTTTATTTTCTTTTGTTTTTTTTTGTTGATGTAACCTTCATCTCATGTCTTCTTCATTTTTTGATCTTGGTTCAGTTTATTACTTATCAAATTAGTTATATTATGAATTATTTTTAGCGCCATATTGGAAATGTTGTTAGAATATATTTTTTTTGAATATTTTGGTGCTTACAGCCTTATATAGTGAAATAGCTTTAGAACAAAATATACTGAACTAAAATTTTTGAAAACGTAATAACCTACAATGATTCGTTCAATACCATTCGTTCCCCGACCTTCCCACCCAATCACATACATACATGTGGCTAACGCCTTAAACATTCACACAAACGCTCTCACACCGAAAAGTAATATACTTAACGCGAACAAAACATACACAGATAAAATAAGAAACCTAAACACTATTATAGAACTCTAGAGATTGCATAATACGGAGGACTTATATTACTGTATTAATTGTATTGATTCAATCATTTTTTGTAATATACAGCTACTAAAAGTATTGCTTGCTAAGAGAATAGCACGTATCTCCTTCCTCCTCGTCATAATAATCAAAAAAAATATGATAAAAAAACTTAAATGTATCTAACTAGTACATGCAAGCTTTATAAACAAATACGTATATCCTGAGTAATGGAGATCAGTTATTGAGATGCCACGCAAAATGATGTCATAGTTGCATCTTTGTTGCGTCGTATAGCTTTAGTAACTTGACTATCTATATTTGACACTGATCTTCAGATGATTATCTTATTTCTACACCTCATAGTAGCCGCTGGCTCGGGGAAACATGGAATGGATATATAGTCTTAAATACCTAAACTGTTCCTCAGAACAGTTGTCGCCCCGATTCATAAGATCACTTAGGATCTCATAGGAAAGAACATCGTACGTACGATTAGTACGATTACACTTAATTCACTGATTGATTCGAGACCGAGTGAATCTCTCTATAGCAGGTTACTTAGTCTGCTATAACCTCTCACATAATGTAAATCGAGTGCCGGTTATCGCTGAATCGGGGCTGAAGATCAGGGGAAACGATGACTACTATTACTGACAACATTTATCCATCCTTAAATCTATGACACATGTATTATATAGACCAGATAAGTAGACATATATTAAGTTCTGGCCATGTTATTATATTATAGATAGATCACATAAATCCATAATCATCATTGGAAGCAAAATTTTGCGACTTGTCGATAATTACAGAGTTTATGTTATGCAAACCATTTTAGGTCGAAGAAAACAAGAAGCACAGGGGGCACAACTCGCCCTAGAGGGACGCTTAGCCTCTCGAAGTATACAACCTTAACATTTTTAAACAGGATAAAAAAATAGGAGTTAGATTTGGGTATAGATACTAAAGAACGCGTGTCAATTGAAAATAGAGTTTTAGCTTTACACAAAAGTGTCGTAATCTCAATAAGAATTACTTGCATAAACTCAATTACCGACTGACACACTGATTAGGTAATACACTAGTGGAATGAACGGTAAAGAGAATCCACCACATTCCGTGGTTCAAATAAACATGAATGTCTCATCGTGCATTACAATAGTGTTCCTAGAGAAAGGATTGCCATAATGGCGGTGGTAGTGGAAGATCGTGGGAGCGCTAGGCGAAGGGCGCTGGGGGTAGCGTGAAAAAATGCATGATGTCGATGCTTCTAACAACACTCTTGTTGGCACTACGTACCCGCAAGGTTTAGTTGCAGTTGCATAGATATCATGACATGAAGTGGTCTTCCTACCTTCAAATCTCATCACATAGTTTATGTTATTCTATCTACTAAATATTCGAACGATATTATATGTTCGACAATATTTTTGCAACAACCGTCTGACCACTACATGTTTAAAAATATCGATTTACCGCTAAAAATACTGGCTCATCGATATTCTGTTTTTGAGATCAATTAAATAGAAATGCATCCCAAAGGGAATTAGCATTCTGTTTACTTGTTAATGCTACGAAATATAAGAAGATGACTAGGAGAAAAAAAACGCAGTTTAGCAAGTAAACAGGGAATAGAGAAGCGGCATTTAGCCAGATATATGTTTTTTTATTTAAGTTCAAAGTGCCTTATTTAATACTGTATTAATACTGCCCGATATCCTATCACATTGTCTACGCAGTCTGTTATAAGTTTCCTGGATCCATCGAACCTTCGGGCTAAAAAGCTTTAAGTGACTTATGTACTATAATTCTAATTCTAATAACTTATAGCTAGAAACGTTAAAAGCTCATACGAAACTTTGTTCGCGTAGTCATAATCCAGTTTTATATTTTAAGTGTGTAAATCCGTGGTTAGCGTGCCGTTGCGTAGCCAAAGTGTTTGACTTACTAGTACGGTTCACCTTAATGATGAGGTGGCTTATACCCATGGGTCATGCGTTCAAGAAACCTGTGCAGGTCGTGGAATCGCGGCCGCTGCATGGGTTCCCTACGCCAACATTCGTGCATAAGATCGTATAGTTCGCGACGACAACGCGGTGGCGGGGCAGCAGGAACGCGTGCTCCTCGACCTCCACGACGCCACTCGCTTGCATTCGCTACTACCTATAAGAAATTTGACATTCTAACCCAACACAAGCATACAAAACTAATAACTAAAAATTATCTGCTTCTTAGTATTCTTGAATATAAATGATATTCTGCATTATATGTACATTCGCATTGGCATATATTTGCTATGCGAAATGAATTTATTTAATTTATTTATTTATTTATTTATTTTTATTACAAGTAAACCTTAACCTATAACAATAGTAGTTTACATCACAATAATATTTGCCATTAAAGGTTTAGGTTTTGGTTAGGAATTATGAGCCCTAACAAAATAATTTAAAAAATGTAGCAGTTGACACCATCTTATTTTTATTACGATAGGAAATTCTGGAACATAATTACCTGATCATCGTTCATTTCTTCAAAAGGCTTAGCGACACAATAAGTGAGTACTTCCCACACCGTAACCCCAAATGACCAAACGTCACTGGCAGGCGAATAAACTCCCTAAAAAAAAAAAAAATTTAAAAAATATCCAGAATAGTTAAAAATACTTGAAAACTTTAATTTTAATTGTTGTAATCAATTTGTTCAGTCAAATTTCAAACAAATGTGTTAAATTTACCATCAGCAAACTTTCCCAAGCCATCCAACGTAGAGGCGTACGTGATCCATCGGCCATTATATGGTAGTCACCGACAAATTCCTCACAGAACATTGCATAGTCAGAAACTTTAATGTGGAGATCGTCGCTGACTGTTACGTTCCTAGAAGAGAATTATATGTATGAAAACTAGTTTTCGGGCACATATAAAAGTAGCATCACAGTAACTTTATTACATAAGAATATATAAAGCATTTATGATACCTGGCGGCTAGATCGCGGTGCACTAACTCGAATGATTCCAGATACTTCATGCCGTTCGCTATTTGGCAGCCGATGTGAATCAAACTCGAATAACTAGAAAAACACCATATTTAAAAAAAAATGTTCAATGTACAATGTACTCGTATATAGTTAGTACTCAATGAAGAAATCCGTAATGACTTACCTCAATCGCCTCTCCGTTTTCAGAATCGTCGGGAGAGGGACAGCGTCTCCGCGGTCGAGTGCCGCGCATGGAGGTTCTAGCAGGCTCAATCCAAGCACTCGTGCGAGTTGTGGATGCTTCAGCCCAGCCCCCCATGTAGCTTCGCGGGCAAACGCCGCTCTGTAACAAATATGAAATTCAGTTTCAGTGCTAATATATTTAGCTATTAGTGGAATAGAATAAAAAGGAGTAAACTATTTCATACTTCACATCGCTATGGCAGCCGCGCCATAAAGTCTTCACGACAACAAGGCGGCGGCGATCTCCATTGGGGGATTCCTCGTCGCTCAGTTCTTCGATGCCATCCGTCTCGCAAATCTGGAGCTGTATTCAATTTGAATAATGTATTCAATTATTAATGGATTTTGTTAGCAATCTTTAAATATTTTATGATAATAATAATTATTATAAACTACTCAGTAGTTTGTAACTTTTATCTCGTACCAAACTTTGAATACATGTGAGAATTTCTTTTTCTTTAATAAAGTACATTGAATTGAAAAATATTTTTGAAATCGTACTTCTTATTCAAAGTGAATGTAAATAGATTTTAGGCACACGTCATCATTGTAATTAGGATGTAACTCACTTATTTGAATGGGTCAAAGGACTAATAATACACCAGTAATATTTATTATATTATATTTGTTTATATCCATTAAATATTTTCTTTTCGTTGGATATTTAAATAAATTGAATTATTTATTACTAAGTTTATTACACCTGAAATGTGAAGCGCTGTATGAGAGGTGTATGAGAATATAGTTTTGATGTTGTAATGCGAAGCTCATGTTATTAATTATGTAATAGATCCTCTCAAGATATTATTAGAACCAACCGTCTAAAATTAAAAAGTAAAGATTTAAAATTTACATTTTTATTCCGCACCACGAAGGGAAGTTCTTAAGGAAATAGTTCTTAAGCACGTAAATAGTGAGGGGAGGTAGGGAATTTCCTGTATATTTCACAAAAGCCTACTTTGGCCCAGTTTCTAAGTTTACCGAGCATGGAAAATGGCTTTGCGTCTAACGGATTTGCAAATCTTGAGAAAAAGATCTCTTTAAATTAAGGTGCATGGAATTCAATAGGGCTGTGTACGGCTTTGCAACATCATAACATTTTATGGAATATATGGTATTGTTCAATGCTCATGCATATTAAGTACATAAAATATTCCAATGCTAAAAAGGTCTTCTCTAGCTGGCATTTTTTATCCTTGAGTAACTTTATATAGGGGATAGGGCGCTGCCAAGATAAAAGGATAGGGTAGTTATGATTCCACTCACATCGGGTGGCGTTAAGAGGGTTTGCGTGTGATTCGATGACTGTTTTAAAGGTTTGCTTAAAACTTTAGGGTGGGCGCTGGCTTGTAATACGTACCTGGGGCGGAACAGTTACTTTGACTAAAGTGAAAAATTAAATTTTCTTTGGCAAATTTTGTACAAAATAAAAATAACCTTCTTTATGAGACATTAAATGGCTACAAACATTTTTTTTTAAGTCTTCACAAGAACTTAGTTCGTTTTTATGTATCTGAAATAATATCATAGTTATAATACGAAAACCGTTAATTTATCACATTAAGTTAATAAAAAAAACTTGGATATATCATAACAATGTCGAATACTTAAACTCAGAATTTATGTCAATGTTCCTTGCACCTGAAATCTGAATGAATATACCTAAAATGATACATCCATTACCAATTACTGTTATCTCACTTAAATTATAGACGACTTTAGCTGTGCAAATTGCTATTTCTGATACATCTGGTTGTGGATAATGATGACACTAATGAATGCTTCCGGACTAATTAGTTAAAATGTTATGTGATGCGGTTCATATAGAGATGATTTTTCATGTATGATTTTATTCAAATTTAAAATGACTTTGTTACTTTGTTAAAAAAAAAATTACAAAATTTATATGGAATGTATATTTTATATGCATTTTAAATAAGTATTAAGATTGGCAGTATGCACTAAGTGTGCAAACGATGTTCCTGTATATTCAATAATTTGGTAAATTATGTTAATTTCCACGCACGCAATGTCTTAATTTGGCGGAAAGTGGGGAACGGAATTGTTGTAAGAGAACAGAGTGTCTTAACACTAGGTTCTCAGGTTCCCTCTGCCTACCCTGCTATATGTGGGATACAGCGTGAAGTTAAAAAAAAAAGAAAAAGATATATTAATTTCCTCTAATTTTCTAATTGACACATATAAAACATCTTCCTGCTGAAACTTGGAACTTCAGTTCAACATTACAAAAAAATATTATTTAGAATTGAGTCGAAAGATAATTCTATAGATTACTGGCCAAACTCCGTGAAAGAAGATAAATTGGGGAAAATATCCGGGTAATAAAAATATAATCAATTAATTTTCTCAGTGTACTGAACAAATATTAGATATATCGTAAATTATATTATGGTAAAAGTATAAAATAAGCGACCGTGGCTATTAAGGCGCAGGGGTGTCGGGTGGCCGCTGGCGGGCGCCCGGTGAGTGTGAGCAGATTGCATTTTCTTGCTACGGCCAGTAATCAATTTTTATGAGCATTTTCGTAGCCCGGCACTCTACGTACCTTACTCCATCGGAAAGGGCGAAGTGCAAAGTTCCCCTCGCGACAAGCCATGGGTGTAAACTAACTCGCCTTCGCAATTATTACCTCTCCGGAATTTAATCTAGTAAAATTTAATTTAGTTTAGTGAACTTTAGATGGAATTCGAGTTGGCAAGTATTGTTTTAAACCCCGGCTATCATAGAGGCCGGCTAATATCTATAAGACACATAAATACGTGGTGGCTTGAAGTTTGTAAGAACTTTGAAACAGTGTTTCTGAGTTAAATTAATTCATAGGGAACTCTGAATGTTACCTACGATGTTTTGTATTTTGTGTTTAACATTATTTTAATTTTTTGTTTAATTTAAATAAATATTCTAAGAAAAGATGAACCACGATTCAATATTAATAATATTTGCCTCGTGAAGGAATCCTAACAAATAAATATATCGTTTTGTAGTTTCGATAGGTATATTTGTTTATATATAATTAATTAATATTAGATAACTTAAACTGTAGGAGGTATTTCATTAAAAAATATGTTCACTATGTTTTTCGTTTTTGTTCTTTATATTGTATATTTGGAAAATTTTCTATAGCTTGCATGTAATTATATTCATAATTTTTAGCTAAACTGTGACTAACCTATGTCCTAGAGTAAAATAACTACGACACATTTTTTTTGTATCACCCGACTATTCAGGAAAATTAAATTAAGATTTTCTATTCAACAATCGTTTAGAATTTAGACTGTTTACGAAAAACTTTTAACAATATGAATAAAAAAAGAGGTACACAAGAGGGATATGTAAAATAAAAATCGTAACAAGAAAAGGACTATAACTTGTACAATCGTCGAATATGCCGCAGGGCTTGTACTAGCTGCACGATAAAATGCAACTTTGCCGGGAATCCAGTAAAATGAAAAGCACGATAGCGGTATAACTTTAACAAACGTTGAATATTAATTTATATTACAGGGCTATTTAATTTAATAAAAATGAATGTTCTCTGAGAGTTGCATGTCGTTAGCTTTTTACTTTTCTTAATAAAGAATGAAATCGTTTGTTGTTTCCTGTTTAAGTATGTAGACTATTTGCTAGATTTATTTAAAGATTTCTGCTATAATAATATTCATTTAAACGCTCTTTATAGCAGGTTTGCTTTACTATTCACAATAATCATAAGTACAACAAGGTATATTATACTATATATATATATATATATATATATATATATATATATATATATATA
>JAKGSA010000005.1:100592-145871 GCA_033558755.1 Philaethria dido
TAACGCTTCGCGCTGTGATTTTATGCGTTGGAATGCGTAACGCTTCGCGCTGTTGATTTAATGCGTTGGAATGTGTAACGCTTCGCGCTGTTGATTTAATGCGTTGGAATGTGTAACGCTTCGCGCTGTTGATTTAATGCGTTGGAATGCGTAACGCTTCGCGCTGTGGTTTTATGCGTTGGAATGTGTAACGCTTCGCGCTGTTGTTTTAATGCGTTGGAATGTGTAACACTTCGCGCTGTTGTTTTAATGCGTTGGAATGTGTAACACTTCGCGCTGTGAGTTTATGCGTTGGAATGCGTAACGCTTCGCGCAGTGGTTTTAATGCGCTGGAATGCGTAAAGAGCCGCGAGAACGCGTCTCCTGTCAGTATGGCCGTGTTAGAGAATAATGACTAAAGAGTATTTATTATTTGACATATGATTTGATGGTTAGCCGGCTGGCGATACATTGTTAGAAAACTATAGAATGACAATATAAATAGCATGCGTCAGTAGAGCGGAATACACATCTTGTTGGATTTTCGCCTGTGTCACTGGAGCACACTGACCATGGCGTCCGAAGGTACTGATTATGTCGCTACTCCTCGAGACTCGGCTTCCGCGACATATATATATATATATATATATATATATATATATATATATATATATATTACTGATTTACCGTATTCTATTAAGATTTAAGAGGCTTATTTCATAATCCTAATTGACAGATGCGTTTATATGCGAGGGAAGACTACTTCACCGTGAGCATTAAAGTGTGCTTGTTACTAATTGATAGCAGTTATAAATTCTCTATGATCTCACATAGGTATATTTGGGATTATAATTCATTAACAATGAATTCTAACTTCTAAAAGTGTAGTTATTATATAATGAATCGGAGTAGAATATCAGATAAGTACTTCTTGTATTACAAAATAAAAGTATATTTTTGTCAGTTCTAATTGTTCTTAACTATCAAAAATGAGTATGTATTGAATGGCGAAACTCAACGCCGCACTTTGTCTGATCAAGGAAGAACGAATTGACTTAGAAAAATAACTTAAATATAAACATTTCCCCGAGTTGGAACCAATAATATAGTGTAATCGCCGATAAGTAAAAAAGAAATGATGTATAATTTATAGATCCATCTATTTGTATCTGTGAGAGCAATTTGTATTACTACTCTTAATTGATCAAGAGTAAAAGTAAAGGCGATAGGATGGCATAATTCATGGAAGATGATAACTTGTGACGAATATAATAGTAATTTATGACAATCGCATTAATATATTAATATTAATTGCTAGCTGTTTCCCGCGGCTTCGCTCGCTTAATTTTATCAAACTTACATTCACATTTACCTATAATAGTAGTATGGGTATAGAGTAGCCTAAGTTACTCCTTATGACATTAGCTATCTGCCAGTAAAAGTCCCATAAAAATTAATCCAGCCATTTCAGAGATTAGCCGGAACAAACAGACAGACAGACAAACTAAGATTGCAAAAAATATTATTTTAGTATGTATACCGTAGATATATTCATATACTTATATGTATAGATGTATAAATTGTGGAAAAAAAAAATGTATAGTACATTATGATATACTATGGGTTAACAAGCCAAAAAAGGAACGTGCAGAATAGGACAGAACAGTGTCTAATCGTGAAGATTTAACTTAAGTTCATTTCATTGGTGTTTCCTAATCAGAAATCAAACCCAAACAGTGAGCTAAATTAAATAAAAATATTATAATAATATTGTTGTACGTCAGCACAATCTTATAATACGACCTAGCTCTTGGCTTATAATAATCTCTTATATTTTCAGCACTCATATAAGCGACATCTTTTCTTTCCACTACCGCGAGAAATATAAACAGAGACACGTGTTATTGTTGTATTTTCATTATATAATGACACGCGCAGTAAACTCACAGTGAAGTTACCAACAGTGCCTTGTTGATTTTGCATTTTTAAGCAAATTTAAAAAAAAATAAAAAATAAATTTATATCAAAAAATAATTTTATTAGAATAAAACCTAAACTCTTTATATTTTCTAATTAAGAATTAATACGACTTGTCAAATCATGACATTAAGAAATACAAAAAAAAATATAAGTAAAAATTGTAACAATGGAAAATTTCTTTAAAAAATTAACGAGTAAATTGTCAAGTGACTATGTGGTGGAGCTCGGTGACGACGGTAAAAACATACTTCATAATTTTAATATTTTAAGGTGAATTCACACACCTAAGGTAAAAGAAAAAAAAAATGAAAACACAAACATTTGAACATAGCGGGATTTCAATACGTATAGCTACGTAAATAATGAAAATAAGCTGTAACAAACAATTTCGACGTAACTGCATAAGAACTTATGACATAGTGACTATGATCGGCGGATCTCAAGAGGCGCGAGTTCAAGTTCGAATTTTTATAACTTTTCCAAAAATGTTTATGTATAATACTTATTAAATTTGATATCACTATTTAGAAAAATATTCGGCAATCTAAGCAACCACGAATTAACTTATAAGTTTTAAATTTTATCACTTAAGCACTGTCAAATAAAAGTTCGTACTATCAGAAAAAATCTATCCTCCGCTTTATTGGTTAATTTATTTTACTTTTTACTGTTCCTTATTTAGGTAAGATTATAGATGAAGAATTATTGAAAATCAATGCCAAAGAAGATGACGAAATAAATGCCAAAAGTTATATGGATTCGGATGCAACACCTAAATTCAATAATAATACAAAGCTTAATGAGGCTGAAGAGAAAATAGTGGAAAAAGAGTCAGGTTCCGCCAGTTCTAACTTAAATGTAGAAAATGCTAATGAGGTCCAAGAAGAGCCCTCGAAGCCTCGCCGCAACAGAGACCTCGCTTTCTTTTTTTAATCACGCTTAATAACACAATTTACTTTTTATTATCAAAGAACTGCAGTAAATTATCCTCACAATGTCGAAATAACCTTGGAGTTTATTATTCATAGAATTAAGTCCCATTTCTTTTACTATGAACAAGAAAGTAAAATAATTGTCGCTATGTAGGTTTATTACACATTATAATCATTTATTTAAACTATATTTCCCGAACAAAGCTAACTCCTTGTTTTAAATACAATTATTATTATACATTGTAGAAAAAAATACGTAGAAGAAAATGTATTGAATTCAAAAATATGGCTTTTTAAATTAAAAAAATATGACTCGAGAAATGTGGAAAATATAAGTATTCATATTTTATAGAACAACTTTGATATCTTCTATAGCTTAGATTTTAAAATTTGAAGTTTTAGTTGTGGCATTTTATATAATTCTGAGAGAAAATATAATTATTATTTGTATAGTAACAGTGGTATTCGAGGTCACTGCATTTTGAGTCACTGCAGATACTGAAAGCTTGTTTACAAATTAAATCTGTCATCACTAATGTAAGGGAAAAACGTTTTCCAATTAACCTTATAGTTTTTAAACTCAAATGTAGGTCAAATTATTATATACTTTTACATTTGAAAGATAGTTAAATAATTATAACATAAAAATCATAAGTATATAGAATTAATTGGATTGCAGTATAGAATTTATTCAAGAACAAATATAACACCGTATTATAATATGCTAAGTTATATTGTATATATCTCCTGCTTGTTTTTATGACTAACAAAAATGGCTCATTATGTAAATACTGACTCTTCGTTGAACTAGTTTTATTCCGAATCTTGACACGATGGGTTAGTTGTTAGTTGCTTTGCTATTTAATCAGCCTAATTACGCCAGAGCACATTACTGCAAAGAACTCATCGCATAATATGATAATACCCAGTACAGTCACAGTATTACTGCACCGTATTATTTTATAGAAGTCAAGTATAGTAACAATTATCAATCAATTAGCTTTATCGTATATCGAGTTATCTGGACTATAGGTAAATTGTAATGTTAGCATTATGAAGAAAAGGGTTTTATATTACAATGCACATGATGTGATAGCAAATAGTATTAGTACTTACAGTGCCATGTGGTCCCTCGCCTAGGAAAGTAACCGGTCGCATGCGCCCCCGCGGGAAATCCAGCAGGGGCGCCACGCCGTTTGGGGGCTCGGCTTCTGGTAGTTTGATGGAGGTAAATAAACCGGGGGTAGGACGCTCTCGTCGGAATGACCTTTCGTCTGGATACGTCTGAAAACCAACCTATAATCAGTATGGTATACGTATATGTATCTATAAACGTAAGTGCTGGATTGTTTAAAAGGTAAGGTTAGGTTCATAAAACATAAGAAAAGAAACTGGAACACGTTTCATGATTAATAAGAATTTTATATTAATATATGTCGATAGCTGTATACGGAAACGTAACGTAAAAAAAGTACACGTACGACACTCTGTGCGTAAAAGATGTCAAGTTTTAACATATTGACAGACTTTTCCTTTAAATGAATACAGTTGTATTCCGTGACCCACTTTTTTCGTCTTAGTGGGTATTTCGAGAAATCCTCTCTTACACCTCTGTACTCCCTAAGGAATCTATATGTCAAATTTCAACCTAATATGGCTAGCAGTTTTGCCGGTATGATATCTGTTAATTACTCAGTAACACAACGTTTAATACATTTTTTTTAACTTCACGCTGTATCCTGCATATAGCAGAGTAGGCAGAGGGAACCAGAGAATCTAGTGTTAAGACACTCCAATCCCTTTCAACAATTCCGTTTCCCACTTTCTGCCGAATTGAGGCATTGCGTGTTGAGTGGCGAAACTCAACGCCGCGCTTTGCCTTGTTACCAAACCCAAGAAATGAAAATATTAAATTTTACATTTCCTGGAGTGGGAATCGAACCCACAATCTGTCGCATTTACAGTCGCACGCTTGTGCCTCTGCGCCACGACAGGCGTTATTTTAATACATACACAAGTGATAATACATTATTAATACCAGTTATATTGTATATTATAGAGCAATCCTCTTCTCTATTCAATGGATTCAGCTATTGTCAAAACCATATGTACTTAACAAGTACCGCGCTTATTGAATCTTAAGCAGTCCTAGAAACCAAGATCTAATTGATCCTGTGATTTCTGCAATAGCAGTAGAAGTTGTCAGACACTTCAGCGAAAGTGTTATTGGTCTTGTGGGGAAATTGGCTGAGAGTTTACTGAGATTAGGTAAACTTAACGCTAATTCCTTTGTATAAGCTTAATTGTAAGTTACGCAAGGAATAAACAAATATGAATTAGACTGCAAATTACGAACCCGGTTTTTGAAGTGAAGAAAGGATAGAAAAATGATTCTGAGTCTACATTTAATTTTTTATTGCTTTTAATAGAGACGCGTGAAGTAAAAGCAAATTTTTTATGACGTAAAAAGTAGGCGTGCTTATATTTTAAAAATTGTGAAACATTATTTTAAATATTTTTAAATTGTTGATACATACACATACACTTAGGAATACAAAAACATTTTTAGGAAACGGCTAAAAATTTTAACGTAGCAAAACTCGAACCGTGATTCTTGGAAACCGTCCAAGTGCTCTGACCACTAAGTCACAAAGTCGAAATTCTAATACGCTTGTTGCAACTTATTATTGTTCAATTTGTGTTTATTTCTTAGCTAGATAAGAACTTATGGCTTAGAGATCAGCGTTTGAATGGATTCCATGAGGGTTTGAGTCCCGCTACGTTTTAAGCAATCTAACCATTTTAAATAAAGTACAAAAATATATCAAGTGAGATTATGGAGTATTATTACTTACATATAGTGTATAGTTATAAGTCCATTTCAATTTCACACTTAACTTGTAATTGATTTAAGATACTTGTTTTAAAACATTTTGTAATAAAGATACAAGAATAAAAATATACGATATATAATAATTTTCTGTCAAAGGACACTATAATAGAATATTAAAATGACGAAGATAGCGATGAGAAAATACAGTTAATGGAGTTATGTGATTGAGTATCTTCATTGAGTATTTTATTTTTATAAATGGTTTTGCTTACTTCGAGACTATTTGTGATGAAATTGTGTTTTTTTCGTTTTGTATATATTTTTATAGTGTTCTTGAATTTATCTAATAAATTTTATAGTATTTTAGGACTGTGACTTTGAATTGTATTTGAAAGAAATATTTACATTAAATATGAGTATTTTGGTAATTGGTCGGTATATCGGTATATCGATCTCATAGTTTGGAATTAGATTTAAGTTTGTCTCGATAACTAATTTTACTGAAAAAAGTAGACATACATATGTATATTACATTCTCTAATATAATTAATAATAATGAATCTCTAGTATAATTTATAAAAGAGTCCAATTTCCAATTATTTTAATTGGTTATGGAAAACTGCCCACCACACTAAGCAAATTTTGCCGATATGCCATTCAATTATTACATTTAACTGATCTATAGTGATTCTTCATTCAATCTTTATATCTTCAATTAATATGTGTCAATAGAGAATACTCATCACGCTTAACAACTTTTGTTAAAGCGCCATTTTCTTATATGATATAGTTTATCTATTATAGTCCTTCATCAAATGTTTTTCATCCTAAATTGTTATATGCCAACGAGAAATGCCAATTACGAATCTAAGCAACTTTTATTAAGGCGGTTTTTTTTATAATTCTGTTATAGTTCTACATCACGTGTATCAGTATATATCACTTAGGGTCAAAATAAGTAGGTATATGACAAAAGAAAAGGTTTAAATCCGTGCAGTCAATGCAAAAATGTGTTTCTATAGACAGATAAAAAGTCAAACAGACAGTTAGACAGACTATTACCTACTGTTCTATCTTCCTAAATTGGTATATATATTCAATGTACAGATACAATTTTTTACACTTTTTTTATATATAGAATACGAAAAGCTTCGATGTGATTATTTATAGTTAATTCTGTTTCATTAACGTTTTAAACTCTATTTAATGGTTTTTTATAAAAGCGGTACACCTGGTTATTTGATGCGGCGAGGCTTTTGCGCTCCATTACAATCCATTAGTCAATTAATGTTAAGCTTAAAAAGCTATACATAACTTTTTATGTATTTTATTTATGGTATTGATTTTATCCGTTGGCATATTTTAGTAACTAAAATGCTCGCGTAGAAATTTAACTAAGTAGTAATATATCCAATAAGTAAAATTATATAAATTGATACAAAAAATATAACTGTAATAAATTTACACAATTAAATATGACAAACAGTTGTGTCGCCCGTATCAAATCGCGGGGGCACATCAGGTAGAATGTGGGAGTGTCAAAAAAAAAAAAGTACTTAAACTATACCTATAGGCTATACGTATAGGCTAATTTAATGTAATTTGTTACTATTAGCTGTATAAGTGCTTTAATATACACTTATTTATATTTTAAATAGTCAAGTGTTTAATTTTATACAGTATAATTGTAAAGTTGTAAAAGTATATATTTTGCTCAGAGTAATGTACTTGTATGTTCTCTGTATAAAAAGGGTTATAACGGCATTCCAAGTCAAATGTCCTGTATATTATTTTAAATAGTCACCACATGCTCAGAAATCTTTAAAGTTCCTCTAGATTTTAACTTGTTGAATTAAGGTTGGATATAATAACTTCAGTATACATAGTAAACCAGCGATGTAACAGTTCATATTATTTTGCTTCACGTCAACAATCAATAAACAACAAATAATAGATTAATGTCATTTACAAAAATATTAGTAAATATAAAAGGCATAATAGTAAGCCTACGTTAAAGACTCTTCAATAATTACAAAGTATTTTTGTAAAAATTTAAAAATTGCGAAAAATAAATGTTCTACCTTCGTTACTACGAAGGTCGTTACTTTATAGTTCATACTTCATAGTAGTAAGAGGTATTATCACATTGTTTTATGTGTGAAGTACCCGTAACGTTTCTTTGATATTCACTTATTTGATCATAAGTGAATTCAAGTGTTCTAAGTATGCTCATTATAAAAGGTTTCGATGCGCAACTTCAGATAATTTTAGAAAACGTGCTTCAGGAATACGAATAAATTTGAAAAAAGCTTGGTATACTTTTTTATCCACTTTATTTTTATGTTATATGAAAAACATAAATGATTAATAATTTGTTTTTCTTATAACATTGCCGCTAAGGAACTTTATTTTTAATATTGCATTTATAATAACTAGAAGTAATTATAAAGTATCTATCATAATGAAATTTAATATAGGTTTTAAATGTAGAAACACTACAAAAGCCTTGAGGATGTTGGTTTTTCTTCATCATCCAGATTGGATATTTTGCTTTAACGCGTCATAATAGTAGAACTTACATTTCCGTGGAAACAAATATTTCTTAAGGTTATCAATTTAAAGTAAACAAGTATTTCACACTTACCAATCAACTGACCAGGAATTGGTTTACATTTTATTTATACACGGTAGAGGCGCCACTAAAAACTATATTTTATCAGTTCATCTGGCATGTATTTAGTAGTGGGATCTTTTTAAACTTGGTTAGGTAGAGACAGAACAAAGAATGACAGACAGTGCGTGCGAGTGTTAATGTGTATCTTAATTCACTTAGGGTCAAAAATCTCACCCAGGCACTAGTCCAAAGGTAGTATGCCCGACACCCGCAAAGGAAAATCATTCATTGTGATGGATTTTTTTCCCTTCTCATATTTAAATTCTCAATTTAGGTTAACGTCAGTAAGGTTAGGTAGTTAAGTATATAATTATCTAATCAATTTTAGATTTTGTATATTTAAATGCTGTGTATCGAAAAACAAAAAGGGATTTAAACAATTTATAATAGTTTGCAATATTGTATGAGACATATAACGTTAGGTTCAAATGAACACTTTAACCCTTGTCGAACAAGCACTGGGTTGTTAAGCTTTATAACCCTATAGTATAATAATAACAAAACCCCGTGGCACGGTAGGTAAGTCGCACGGTAGGTAACTAATACCGTCCTTACCCATTTATCATTTTGCAAACAACCGCATAATATCCCTAATGAGTAAAATCCAAGCATACCTTGGGCAATACCATTAATATTACAAGCCCGGCGTTTCCCCTTTATAGATGCCTACCTTAGCAACGAACGATGAATGCATACTATGTCGAGTTCGGTGGTTATTAATTTGGTGGATTTCCTTTAGGCGTAAACAAAACATTCTGATAGCTAAGTATTTTTAATATTACGCATGATGTGCTATAGTCTCTTTATTACTTTATGAATATAAAGTGACCACATTCGCGCAAATGACATTCATTTATTCAGTCATCTGAACTGAACTATGCAATAACAAACTTCAATTCAAATAAACAGTCATTTCATACTGATTCATTATTTAATTTAATGTTGCCGCATCCCTGCTCGCCGGGTGGGGAGGTGGGGAGTTTTGGTACATGTGACATATTCACGCGCCACTCGGGTGTACTTATGGTAGGTACTGCTGCGGCTACGCTGTAGCGTATGTTACACGTAATGGAGCACCCACAGAAAGACGTTGTGGATGATAATAATAAATATTATAAATTTACCTGTGACGTGCTGGTACATATTCTGAGACGACATTACTTTCAACTAAGTTATTTAACATTTGGTCCAAGTAATAGTTGATTGTATATTAATTATATTATTTCGATTAATTTTACAGATCTCATAATTTTGTTGATGTTTCCAAGTGAAAAAAAAAGACATACGCATATTATCCGAAAGAATAATTTGTCTTATAAGAAAAAAATATAAGAAGGTGATATTGTAGTTGTATATAATCAATATTTATATTAGAATAAGTATTTAATGTTTGTTTGATGGATTTAATTAATGTCTTTAGGTAGAGTAAAATATGTTGCATATTTTAGATTTGCTTTAAATATTATCTTTACATGGAAAACATCAAATTGATTATTATCCAATAAGCGGCATTCATACAACTAATGCTAATTTGCTTAATAGGATATAAATTAATGAACTAGTTGGTAAGTGCCGTAATTGCCTGATATGCACAGGTACGTACGGTTACATACTGTCACAAACTGTTTATCAAATATGTCTATCACATAGATGCTAATAAAGTGAACACTTTATTTTGTACTGTAGGATTTTCAATAAAGGATAAAACGACTAATATCGTAACTCCTTAAGCTATAAATAGACTATTTTAGCGAGATTGTAATTTTAAATCAGAGAAAGCACTATTAGTTTCATAATATCAGAAAAGGTATGATTTAAACTTGTGCAAGTGAATATTTAAATTTTAAATAATTTGTATCAAAGTAAAAGAAAAACCCCAAGAACAGGTAAATAACGCTGTGGTCACAGGATAATACAGATAAAAGGCTTATACGATAGACAAAGCAAAATATAACGATTCTTCTCGGTTCCTTAGTTTTGTCGTTTTAGTATTTTCAATAACGATTATTTTTAAGAATATATGTTGTTACTTTTAACAAATAAACATTTACTATCATAATAATTATAATAAGAGGTAATTTTTCTTTCCAATTCAAAACAGAAATGAGAAAACATAAGCTTTTCGGTAATTCACATAAGTGCTTCCCCTGAGAAACAGCGAGAAAAGTTTACATAAAATAGTTTATAATAATATCTCTGCCTTCGCCCTCGTGAATATTTTATGTACAGTGCGAAAGAGATGGCTGTATAAGCTATTACTACGATATGCTACAGTGCGGTGGCTTTACCAACTTGATGTATTAGAGCTTTCTAAAGGCCAATGTTTTCTTTCAAATATTCTATTCCTATAAAGAAATGGGCTATTTCTCATTTTTTTAAATATGTTTTTCGTGAAGAATCTAGAGTTATCTCTAAGAAATGTTTTATAAAACGTATTATTGTAAATGTTGCTATGAATAGTTATATGCAAATGCAACATTATGTTGGAAGCTCTATTTGAATAAAATAATGCAAACATTAACTTGGCTCTTACATATTTAATGTTGACCGCCAAGTCGAGCGAAGACCACACACATGCATAGCGCACGAACCGCGCACTCCACTACAGCGTAATTAAAAATTAAGCCCCACCGAGCCCCAGGTGTTCTTCAGCAAAATGCATTAATTAAGATTGTCGAGAAAAACCTTAAACAAGTTCTGTAGTGGTACACTAATTACCTTAGTTACGTAATACTAGCCACATACTGTTACCACACTCTTATTTGCCTATTCAGAAACGGTTCAAGGTCGTTAATAGACAACAATATCATGGAACTAAAAAGCACTTAAAATTTGCGCTTAAAAAGATGTTTTAGGGCTATTGAGAAATAAGAATGAATATTTGACTTTTCCAAGCTTTTAAAGATAATTCCTATATTGTTTTGAGCGTGCTATTACTTATCTTACGCTTGGTTTCGCCCAAATCTGTTAGGTATTGAAAAAATAACAACTACAAAGTTCTTTTCTATTTTGTTAATAATAATAATTTTATCCAAAGTTTTATTATTAAAAACACGATTATTCGTTAATTTTTTTTCTGCACTTTAAGGGTGCTCAGCTAAACCTTGTAGCAACACAAATAACAACTTTTAGCATTTCACATTCATCTTAAAGTTAAAGAGATAAGTTAATGAAACAAAAAACGTTACTTCGTACTTCATTTCGTTTTTTATATACTATTGTATTTATAAATGTTAAAACATTAATAGTGGAAAGCCTTAGAATATTGTACAGCTTTCAATTTAAAAGGAGAAGACATTTTTATTAGGAGCTATGATAGTCAAGAGACAATATTATGTTACAATGAAATTTCATACCAAGAGCGACGTTAGGGTGACGCCGTCATGTCAAATATAATAAAATTTTAGAGTGGCATCCGACACATTGGATTTAGTATCATGTCAGGTGCAGTGCACCATTCTCCGAAACAATATGAAGCTGATTGCTCGCTCATTTGGTTATATCAGGCATGCAGGCTGTGGGCGGTAATCCGACTTAACCTTTTGTCATCGATGGGGTATTCAGCAGAATCTAGAGTTAGTGGTACTATAGCAAGTTATGTTACATTGTAACTTTCATGTTCCTTAAGAAGTTTTAAAGATTTTACAAAATTTAAAATTAGTTTTTGATACGGTTGGTTTATCTATATGAGAATAAAGAAGATAAGTGTCAGTATGAATATAATATATATTTGCATTTTACTAACAACTCAATGTTGTAAAAATGCTTTACAAAATAAAAATCTACGCCTAAGCGTACATATAAAATAGAGTACAAAAGATAAGAAACAATATGAAAAATTGTAAGAGAAATGTTTAAATATTCAACAAAGAGAAGACAGCGAGAACGTTTAACAAAGGCACAACCCTAAATATAATCCTTGAGTGGGCAGCGAGCATACGTCGTTTGTGCAAACTCCCAGTGTCATTATAAAATACGAGCCGCATCGTGGATTCACTATGAGAAATGGAGGGTGGGCTCAACACCTGCTGCCCGAAGCCATAGAGCTACGAACTCCTTCACAGTAGCTATTTCCCGTTTTTGTAAGTTGAAAGTCACTCGAATAAATTTATCACTTGCCCCGAAGTGAATAGCACACTTTTTTAAAATAATTGTCTCGTAAGGTCTTTGAATGTGTTTTATATTACTAGCCTCCGAAGAAGCTTTGTGTATTAGCGCTGCTGTTTATTCAGGAGTAAGCCTATTTTATGTAACTCATGTGGTCTCATTTTAATTTGGATAATATCTGATGAGTATTTAAAGTTATTCGACATAATTTTAATTTTTAGTGCATTTGCATGTATGTCAAGCTCATAGTAATGTATGTAATAATTATTTTTATGTGTTTCTACAAATACGAGATACTACAATACTCGTATACTAGCTTCCTTACTGCGTCTCCGTTAAATATGTCAAATTTAATGTTTACATCATTTTCTGAAAAAATAGGGTGCTTAGTTTTTCTTTAATCTAATAATATGATGAATGATATATAACAAACTACATATTAAATTTATATTTTGTTGTAATTATTTTAATAACCAATTTTTATTTGATATATTAAATTTGGAGTCCATAAGTATATAAAGATATAATTTTATGTTCTACCCGTCGTAAAACTGATATTTTATGTATTTAAATTATAAGCATCACGATTTGATATTTTATCTTTTCATACCGAGCTTAAAGGTATCATTGACCCCTTTTAATCATCTTGTTATCACGTTTGCGCACCTGGTTTAGAAATAGCGTAATTTAATTTTGAAATTGTATACTATCATATCATATCAATTTATGAAATATATCTTATCCTATTCCTTTGTTTAAAGTATATTTAAATCTAAAATTTTTCATTTATTGTATAATTCGTATTTATTTTGCTTTTATCTAGTAACTTAAGGTTAGGTGACTAATTATAATAATTAAAGAAATTGCTAATACGTAATTTATTCTATAACTAAATTCGATCAATTCAAAAATCACACAATATAATGCAGTGTCCTTTCTTCTCTTGTTCTATATCTTTCTATTGTAATCGATAGACTAATGTAAATTTTACATATAGACAGTGTGGTATTTTTAAAGTCATGTAAAAAGTGAGAAAAAAGCTCAGTATAAACATTTGTAAAGCGGGCATACCGCCAACTTTTATTTGATATGCCACACCATATACCTGGATTTTTTCATATCGAGTGTGACCTCACAATTTTCACGAGTGTTCTAAAATGATAAAGACCATATAGTAATAGAAGGCCATCGTGGAGCTGCAGTTGTGAAATTAGCTTCGTAATCGTGGGTTAAAATTTTGAATGAAGCTAGCATTTAAGATATAAGGAGGATTTCAGTGACAATGTTATTTTAGGTTGCAGAATGAGTCTGGCACTCTTGTACAAAGGGGTCTTTTCTGAACATTTCAAATTATTAAGCGCATAGACATAGCTTTATCTCATGCCTTTCAGCTAAAATATTTGTAATATATATAATATTTATTATAGTTATAAAATTATAACAGATAAAGATCACGAAACTTATGTACTTCATTGAAATTTACAAAAACTAATATAATCTTGTATTGAAACTTTTTTTTTTTTTTTTTTTTTATGGATACCGGATGGCAAACGAGCAGAAGGACCGCCTGATGGTAAGTGGTTACCTTCGCCCATAGACATCTACAACACCAGAGATGTTGTAGATGCGCCGCCAACGTAGAGGATACTGATGGAAGGGGGGACAATGTAGTAGTCCACTATCAGAACCACCACATTTTGGGGAAAGGATGGGTGGGAAAGGGGAAAATCTGGCTTACATGCCATCGAACCGGAACACATCATTAGATATTTGGCGGTTCGTCTTTGACATAATAGTGGTCGCGAGCCAGTCGGAGGACGAACCTCCTACCACCTAACAAAATAAAAACTATAGGTATATTTCTAATTTTCAGCTCAGGTTCATTAAAATTTAATGAAAGAGAAGGTTGAAGCACTCCAGAGTTGTTAAAACATTTTCTAGTTTAGTAAACATTTTATAATATCTGCAGTACACGTATCGTCGGAATAGTTTAGAATTTATCGCGGTCGTTACTCGATATTAAAACAAATGCAACCTCCAGGTAGACAAAGATACTGTTTCAGTCTAAACGACTAAGACGAATTATATTTAAGTAAGGCTCGCAAATTTAATAATAAGTTTGGAAATTTTAATTAATATTCTGTGTACTTTTATGGCCGCTTACGCTTCTTATTTTAATTTATCTTTGGCACCGCTTTAATTAAAAAGTTATTAGCGCAGAAATAGTGTAATTTTCAAATACTACAGTTAGCAAATTAATATTTCAAAGTTTAACGTCAGTCAGTTCATTTCTTTAGTTGTGGTTTTCAAACTTATTACTTCGCCAATATCAAGTTTTATGGAGAAAACACAAAGTGTAATATAAATAATGTTTACTTAGTTAACTATTTCATTATTGTTTTAATATTTTAGAATAATTAAAATAAGATGTTTTTGTTTTATTTTTGTCACGATTTTTCATAAAAAGTAAACAAAGAAACTATGTGTTCTTGACAATAAATAAAAGTTTATGTAATGTGCATTAAGAAGCCATTATATTATTATACTATTGTAATCGCGAATGTATATAGTCAATATTTTAATATTATACTTTTCCAAATATAAACATTTTAATTAAAATATTTATTTAAATTGAAAACGAAAAATATAGTAATATATTAGATATTCGATTATCATATCTCTGGTTTGGTTTAAATTGAAAAATGTGCTCAGTTCCGCTACTGTTTTCCTGTCAAGCCGAACATTTTGTTACGTCATAAATTTTGTTTTAGATGCTATATCGTGTACAGCTTTTTTATGTTTTTATTATGTCTGAAAACATAACACTGTTATCGTTTAGTTGTTCTTTTTGGCACGTGTACATACATACATGCAACATTTTTTTTTTGTTGAGCGTTTAATAAAGCGTAGAATAAAATTTGTTTACTCAAAGACGTCAGTTATTTGGTCTATATAAGATAGACGTGTCTCTTGTGATTAATTCAACAAAGCTTAAGATAATTCGGAATGTACCAGAGTGTATTTGATCCTGAGATGTACACAAACTAAACAGTTTATGTACATCTCAGCAGTTAACAAGTAAATTGACCAACTCCAAGGTGGACCTAACTAATGTGAGCACATTGCTTAGAATTAGTCTTGTTCAGTTGAATTGGACGATTATAAAGTGCCATGAAATACTATAGTTTTGTCTTTTATTATTCGTATCCAAACATCCAATTTGTTTTAATTGAAAATAACAAAATTATAATTTATTTTTTATGAATTATTAACAAACTTTGCATTTTAAAATTTTGATACTAATATGTATAAAATAAGAAATATTATAATTATTTTGTCATCTAGTTAATTATAATTTTATAATTAAGTAGCTGGTGCCCGCTGTTTTGTCGGGCGCGCTTGAAAATAGCCAAAAGCTTTGCTTTAACAAAAAAAAAACTTTTTGTGCCAAATTTATTAGATACTTTCTAATTATAGATTAAAAAAACCTTATAAGCTATTCATGTTAGCAATTGAGAAAAAGAAACATAAAGTTAACTTGAAAGATGGCAACCCCAGTCTATCAGCATTTGTCCCTGCTGCTAGTTGATTGTCAATGCAAAGCCAGTTGACACAGGACTGTGTGCGTTTCATTTCTAATGGAAAATTAAATTAGATGCATGGTATACGTACAGTTTCACCGGTGATACTATCAACTATAATCTCAGCATCGACTATTAGTGTAAAATGAATTATATTATATGAATATCTAGAACGGTAGTCAAGGAGCGCCAAACGCTACGGTCCCTGCGTCCTACTTTCGCCTCATCCACAGTCAACCTCTTCAAACATGTCTTTAGGAGTCCTCATGCTTTTTACATGACTTTTCTCCAATATTATTGTGTTCTGAAGGCCAATCGAGGTATCTCCCTAATTCTACTGCCACTAAATAGATGCTAAGTAGTAAATACCAGTAATTAAAAAATCCTTATTAATCTTTTGTCTGATTGTGCGTCCAATTATGAGAAAGTGGTGAGATGCGATCACCTTGATAAGTTTCGGGCATACTTTAACGTTTATAATATAATTCTTCCTCCTTCACACACAAGCATCATTGTATAGAAATGAACTGGCTGTGCCTCGTACATATAATTTTGCATGTCGAGGGTACAAAGAAATTCGATGCTTAATCTGCTATCGGTTCAGTCATTGCTGTGTAAAATCAAAATTTTAGTATAAAATGAAGTGTAGGATTGGAAAAAAATTAAAAGCTGCTCTCTATCTTTTTATTTTTCATAAATCAGAAAATAAAACTTAAGTTTTAGATAGCCCAAATTATTTGTAATAGAATAGTTGCCATGCAATTAAAAATCAAGTGTAGTGTAAGAAATTTTTACCTTAAATTAAAAATAATAGTGCTTAAATTTCTCTGTGAAAAATCTTGTAATGGGTACCATAGATGGACTTGAATTGTCATTTTTACAAGTATAATACGAGATTAACAAAAAACTAAAATTATTATTTTTTTATTCACGCCATATCGCGCATATAGCAGGGTAAGCAGAAGGAACCTGAGAACCTAGTGTTAAGACACTGTTCTTTTTCAACAATTCCGTTCCCTACAGTCCTCCAATCTCCTCCTCAATTGAGGCATTGTGTGCTGAGTGACAAAACTCGACGCTGCGCTTTGCCTTCTCACCATACCCAGGAAATGAAAATACTAAACTTTACATTTCCTGGAGTGGGAATCGAATCCACAACATGTTGCGATTACGTTCGCACGACAGGGGCAGACTACAACTAACGTTATTGTTCAAAATGTGTCATATATTTTTGATGGCGGCTACTTAGGAGTTGTTTAAATTTTAGTAAGAGTAAGAAAATTTCTTACGTATAATGAATTAGATTTAAAAGTTTAGTGTTACGCTTTACGATTATTAGTCGTGTGGTTGTCGACGTCATGCCACTCCATGTTTATATTTCCCTTGTCTAAGATGTGGTATTTCGACGTATTCCTCGTATATTTAGTATATTATATTTGCTTGAATAACACGCAGCCGCAAGACACAATGTTTTAGCCAAATTGTATTAATACTGTACTCTAACAACATGCCGTATTTGTATAACTTAATTAGATGACTTTCTTCTATGCAAAGTTATAATTATGATGACGAACATTATTGAATTTCGTTTTTAGATAATTACTTAATCATAAATACAAGAATTGTATGTGGGCGATAATAATGGATTCTAAATTAATATATAAACCTGAGTCAAAAAAGAAATCTAAGATATAAAGGAATTTTTAATTTAATGTAAAATGTATAGGTCAAGAAAATGATAAAAACGTAACATAGATAGATGCTATGTTACATAGCCCCAACATTTCCTCTCTGATTCTACTGAGGCGTGAGTAACTAGCGCGGAATTGTGACTTCATCGCGTCTAGGGCTGCCATCCACAAGCTGCCTAAAGTCCATTTCAAACTCGATTACACTTCAATGAAAAGCAAATAAAATTTCTACAACTATTGTAAAGCAATTGACTAGAACAACAATATTTGCTGGTAAACGTTCTTTATATTGAAATTGTACTTATGATGTACAATACGCTGTCTGTATTTTTCTATTTCATTGAAGATAACGACATTAGGTACTACCTCGGAAGAAGATAACACAAAAACGTTTATAATTTTACTGTAATGTTATTATGATCATAAGAAATATAATGAATGTCGATTGATATTTTTACACTTGTGTTTTAGCTGTATTAGTTATAATAAATTAAATCATATTATATAACAAATTAATTTAATAATAAATGATGGACAACCTTAATAATGAGAATTTATGCTTCACTCTTCCATCCATTGTCTTTGACGGCGTGATTGCGAACGGTACAAAGTAAGTCATTACATTTAATAGACGGATTGTTATTTGTTATTATTATAAAAGAGATATTATTTTATAATAATTATAAGCGAAAATAATTTTATGAATAGCTTTCATTGTGTAATAAATAATTAGGGTGCTAAGTACTCAAATAATTTTTATTTTGCTTATATTTGAGCTGATATATACAAATGTGGATATCCATGAACATATATTCATATCTAGACACTTGGTCGTGTGTCTCGTTTTATATCAAAAGCAGCAACCTAATACACAAACTAAGTAAGGTCATTTCGATATGTCTTAATTCTAAGTCTATTTAAGATATTTAAACATGACATTTTGTCTATGTGCTATAATCCCTCAGATTAACCGGTATTCCAATCCATATATGAAAAAATTCTAGACGATCTAAATATCAAGTAAAAATCAACTAAGTCAAACCCTGTATTTTAATTTATTTATTTATAAAAAAGTTTCAATATTGACACAACAAAACCACAAAATTTTGCACTTTTTTATATCTACCATTTATGTTTACATATTCTTTATATTGAAATTAACTTCGATTTTATATGTATGTCTTTGATAAGATCTATATTTAGTAGTTTTTTTTTAGGAAAAATGGCAACCGGAAGCTATATATAAATTTCATAAAACACAATAATTAATTAAAGTAGAAAAACATTTCTTTTTTAAAGTATTAACTCAAGTTTAATATTTCACTCTCATCGCTTGCTAAGTAGAATAATCTTAAAATACCCCTAGCTTCACCCTAGCAGAGTAGTCAGAGCGAACGGAGCGCCAAATGTTGCGGCCTCTATATTTTTATTCGCCTCGACCACTGTCATCAACCTGTTCATACATGTTTTCCGCGTGGCTCTGACACTTTTTACGTGACCCCACTCCAGTAGCATTGACATTGTGTCCTCAAAGGTCAAACGAGGTCTTCCACTACTCTTGGTGCTTACTATATTCTATTAACATTTACATTTAAGACAGTGAATTTAATAATCAACTGCATTGCAAAGTTTTTGTAGTACTGATACAATTGTATCCATCTTGTCTAGTACATGATAGCTTGAAGATTTAAACAGCGCAACCATGTATATCAGAGTAAACGATATACATCTTCATGGCGTATTCCTTGCGGGATAAGCACAGAGAATGGACGGTTTGTTATTATCGTTACTTTATACTCTACGACTTACCAATGCATTGTCTATGAATTGTTTATACGACGATGGATGGAGCGCAATATTTGAACAAGTATGATTGTCTTGTCTTTTGTGACAAAAGTTGCTTATCCAATGATAGGTACATATACTTCGTCTACCATAGACACAGACCTGCTTTTTTTAGTCAGCTGCAGTGCAGCAAATTTTTCGATATTTTAATTAAATTACGAAATATCAATGTTACTGATTAACTCCTTATATCATTTTGGTACACAATTATTTGAGAATATTTTCTTATTTTGATATAAATTAAAAAAGAAAAACTATACGATAATGATAAATAGTTGGAATGCTGTTAAAGTATTTATAATAAATATGTAACAATATATATATTTCACAACCTGTATCATGTTTGTTTAAGCCGACCAATGATAACTGGCAATCATTTAATCAGGACAGACAGAGGTTTAGATTGATTACGCAGTAAGCTTCATTTCGATTAACACATTGGAATGGAACAAAAAATGTTAACTGGTATAGTAGCCTAATTAAAATGAAAGTTATAGCTTCAAATATCACATCGGAGAGTTTATATTTATTTAACATGTTACTCGATTTATTCCGTTTTATTCCGTAATCCAGTAACGAAAATAATGAAAAAAGGTAAAATAGACTCCATAATGGCTATTCTGAAATAATGAAGTATTACACTATCGTTTGCAAGTTTTTATTTTGACACTTTTTATATTCTTACTACAAGAAAGTAATATAAGAAATTGAAATAACAGGCTCAATTGAGATGCGCCGGTAGTCCTAATAGATTATAATTAATGTGAAACAAAATCGTTGCGGATTTTATCTAACATATAAAAGTTTGCTATTTAAATCTTGTTAGGGGAATTATAAATTCATTTAATAACGCTTAAATACTCTTGGAGTACTTTAATATTGAAAGTTATATTTTATGTGAAGTTACGTAAAATTTACTTTGAAATATATAACACTATTAAATCTAATCAGAACTCTTACAAGTGTATCAGTGTATTGGATGAACTTGGATTATGGTTCTATTGTACAATGACCTTAATTAGTAGACTAGATTTATACGGTAGGTGTGTAAGTAATTAGTTTGCACTTATACCAATGCTTCAGGGATACAAGTATTTGCCATTCAAATGTGAATAATATGTATTATTTGTGATTTTTTTTAAACACTTCGTTCATTTCTGGAATTCAACGTCACGCTTTGGACAATATTATTTGAATCTTCATTTATTATAAATTATCCAGGTATTAATTTATATTTAGTTTAATAATACATCAATTGTGGTTATTTCTCCTAAATGTGATATTTAAACTACATACTTAACAAAATTAAAAACATTAATAAGTGTACGCTGTTTGGACCATAAAATTTTACTTAGAATTTCATTAATTAAGCTTGTGTTAAAACACCGGTGGCTTTGCCTTTGACGAGGCAAATTTCAAACAAAAGTCTTTGAGAAGGTTTATACACTTGACCAAACAATGTGTCTGGACACTAAAACCCTTTGAATAATGATATGCGTATCTAAAGTACGTTAAACCCTGCTTATAATGCGAGAATATGTATATGTGGCGATATCATCAGCGAGGACAGCCGTGAATTGATTATATTGGGAAAGCGATAAAAATGCAAATTTTTCAAAGTTATTTTATATATGAAAAAATGTCCTTTTATTAAATTGCAGATACCTGTTCGTTAAAAGTACTGTATAGATATATTTATACTAAATTTCTATAATAACTTTGGCTTACTTTGTTTTAATATACAAGAAAGTTCCATACATGCTTGTTACTAAGCAATTCGCTTCGTGTTGCGGTTTTACTAATCTGTTTATCTAGTTCGATTAGGCGATTGTAGCGAACTGAATATATTTTCAGACAATTCAATTAGGGCGTTAGCATTTGATGATCGCGTTTGGGTTACGAAACAATGAAAGGGTTTGTCTGTAATTCAGTAGGTTTAGCTGTAACGAGTGCCAGGGTTATTTGGGACGGAAAACGATGTTTTATTGAATTATCACAGTATTCAATATTTTTTTTACTTTACACTTGTCATATATATATTTGATTGGAAGGTAAAGAAAAGTGATATTTCACTCAGCTGTCTTTTATTTAAGGTCTTCTGGGCGGTAGAACTAAACATGACACAGATATATAATTTGACGTGCCTGAATTACTTAATAATTGATAATTTCTAACAATTGAGCATTTTATACTACTTTCAATTAATCTTTTTCTACTAGTAATATAATGGTAAGGAATATTAAAAAATTAGAATTAACAAATTATATTATATAATTTACTTACTAAACAATATTTTATCATTATGTCATAAGAATTACAATAATACCATAAGATTTTATATTTCTCATAATAGAATATGGCTACTAAAAATTTTCGTAAAAATCCAATTATGTGTAATGCGGCGAACAATGGCCCTCATTATAAATTAACGATCAATTGGCATGTTTGGAGCGCAGTGGGCACGTGCGGGATTCCTGCGGGAAATCACCACCACCTCTCTATATTTTAATATAATACTTTACGTGCCGCTTCAAGTGCTTCAAGATATTGTGTATTATTATGATACAATATATTTATGATGTCAATGTAGTACAGATAACGTCTACCGGACTGATCACGATGATAGAACGAAAGCTATGAAACCACGAAATAGAAAATGTAAATCGATCCGTTCTGTGTTTATTACAACTATTAATTCTTCGTTATGAAACTAATTGATCATTACAACAAGTACAAGTAGTCTCTATATAAATATATCTCTTTTATTATAGATAAAGAATTTTATGAGTGTGAAATGTTTTTAATATATAATTTCATTATTGTTACATATAGTAGTGGACTATGCCTGCGCATATAAATTGAATTCTAAATCAAAATTTACATAAATGGCGGAGATTATGATTAGTTCCTAAATTAGAAATTTAATTAGGTTAGATTTAGAGTAGGATGATAACCACAGTGTAAAATTAAAGCTTGTTATCGATAGTTACGATAATATTAGATTTCAATTAGATTGCACATGTTGATAGTAGAATAGAATAGAGAAATACCAATTTGTATAGTATACATAGATACGTCTTGGTTATATATTTTCGTTTAATAATTTGTTAAGAATTATAATTTTATCCATAAACATTATAATAGCGAATGATACTAGATTCGACCTGGCTACCCTATTATGCAGATTCTGTATGAAGCTACGATACACATGTAAAAGTATTAATGTCAAAAAGTTTTAATTAAATATTAATTATAAACTTAATTCAAAACTTACATGATGAATGATGTCCGTAGCGGCATAGAAGCTCTCGTGAGGGTCAGGCCGCTTCATCATGTAGGGCCTTGGGAACTCCGGGTCCTCGCAAATCTCTGTTTAAATTAATGTGTGATAAAGCATTTTTTGTTGTTTATTTCCATAATAAGCGGTTATTCTAAAGTATTACATGGTGTTGAATTGCCTAATGTTGTAAGACTTTATCGAAATGCATATTCCTTCATCTTTATTGGCATACAGATGACATTGACACTTTACAATAAGTATCTAAAATAAAAGGTTTAGGTGAAAATTATATTAAAATTTTTAACTTTTGTTAAATAAGTATGTACACAACAAACACTTGTATTATACTTTAAACGAAGGTACGATTTACGTCTCCGCTATCTATTCACTGTTAAACAAAAGACGTAAGGCTCTATTAGAGAGCTTAGGAAACATTATAAATGTAGCTCTATAAACTAATTTACAATCTTATGGTATTGTGAAACGAAACTAATACGGCACCCTTTTATTATCCTTTGCTAAAGGCATCATTTTTCAATAAAGATTCTGAACAATGGATGTCTTTCAGAGCGGACGTCCGGCCGCGTAACGAGTATAACCTGAAATATCTTTGTACCGTATCCAATATACCCAAGATTTTGTTGCATTCATGTAACAAAACGGGACAGGTGGAGCTTCTATCATGTGATGAGAGCACATAAAAGGCCGACTTTAAAGATTTTATTTCAAGAAGACTATGTACTTTTACTCAAGTTAACAATACATTTCTTTTAATTCTTTTCTGTAATATTTTACCTTTTAAATATTAAGTGCTGAAACTCATTTTTTATAAAAATAACGAAAACTAAATGTCTAATGTTAAATGTATACCACTCATTATAATTATGAAATATAATTTTACGTAAATTAACGAAAGTAAAAGATACGAATCATCAAATTACAGTACAGGTTGCAAGGGAATGTAACAAACCAGTGTCAAGTGCCCTTGAGAGTCTAACGAGTGCAGTGAAGAGTCGCGTGGAGTGTTGTGGGCGAGCTAACTAGAACTGGGAAGGAGTACTTAGTACAAAGAAGTTGCACAGATCGAAAAACGAAGCTATTTTAATTGAAAATATAAGCTTGGATAGGCCTGATATGGTAAGAATTATTAAAGCTGTCTTCATTATTGCAGTTTTCAATTTCGTTATAGTTATAAAATCAACTTCACGTCAAATATGAACTCATACTGCTAAAAAGCAAAGCGACTAAATAATTAAACACTCGATAGAATTACAGCCGTTTTTGTTATGTTGCATCGGATATAAATAGGGGCGCACCCTTCGTAATAAAAAATCCTACCGTACATAGCCTACAGTAGTTTGTTCATTTGTAAAAGTAGCCTCGTTTACAATTAGGGTCAGGTCCGCATTGTAAAATATCTTTGTATGCGTATATTTGAAAACAAATATTTTTAAACAAGATTTCTATAAGTTTACTAAATAGAAACATTTGATATACTCGTTTTATATGAAAATACAAAACAAACAAATGTTCTAAAAAAATGATATTGCTATAAATGACAAAAATAACAAAAGTTGGACGCGAGCTGCTCCATAGAATCATGTTATTTTTATTTTTTAAGGAATGTTATTTTAATTATTCGGATGTATTTTATATATCGCTGTTAAATAAACGTTCATTTTCGTTGCAGCCCTTTTTTGTTTTATAAAACGTTCTTTGTGATAATATAATTATGTTTTAAATTGCTTTCACAAGTACAGTTGGTGAAACATTAATCAAGTTCCTTTGATCCGTTGTGTTTGTTTCATATGTAACGTGCCCACAAGGTATTTGATTAACGGGCACAGGGTTCTTTACGTAAATAAAAAATAAAGAATAAAATAAACGCGGGGCTGGAATGGTCAGCCTGGAGTCGGTAATAACAAGATTGTTTCACATTTTATTTTCAAATTATCGATAGTAATCTTTTGGGTCTTGTTTATAAAATGTTTACATTTTGTATCAATTAGCTTGATATACTATATTATGAACTTAATGCCGCAATGCCTCGATTCGGCGGAAAGTGGGGAACGAAATTGTTGAAAGAGAATGGAGTGTCTTAACACTAGGTTCCCTCTGCCTGTGAAGTTAAAAAAAAAATAATAATAAAAAAAAAGAATAAAATAAAATGAACTTAATGAAGTCTCATATGGAATAGTTTTTTAATTCAGATAATATTCATTATTTTTAGTTAAAACTCACCGTTATACTCGTTTTGATCGTGTATTTCACGTTTATCGCGACGACCAAGTGTCTCTCTCCATATATTATAAGGTTCACGGTAGTCTTCGTCAACCACAGCAGGCCTATGTTGGAACATATATAAATATTTAATGTCACTTAGTAACATTACAATATATGTACATACTATTTCATTATATACACTTGATATACATACCGTAGCATGTGTATAGGAGGGCAATTTGCTAGTGCTAAAGCTAGGCGCGGTGCTCTGCGATTGTTCCTTGCGTTTGAGTTCCTAAGAGAGGGGCAAAACGGTTTCTTAAACAACGCCGGGATACGTCTTCGGGTTCGTTTCGATAGTAAAACAGCTGTAGCTGCTATGAAAACTCCTCCTCCTACTAGGGCACCACAAGCTAGACCCACTGACACCCGTAATGAAGAGTTTCTTTTCTTTCTTGAAAATGGCGGATTGTCAGTGCGGTAATATTCTTCCAGAAATTCAACTGATGAATTCACAACTGTTGATACTGTAAGAAAGGATTATTTTATTACTTTATTCATATATTATTAATATAAATGTAGGTAAAAAAACCTTCACTTCCATTACGAGTTTTACTCTTTGTGTGTTAGGGCTTTTCTTAATATAATAAAAACATTCTACATCCGAGAGTCATGGTATTCATAACTTTTTAATATTTTTTTTTATAAATCCACTTTATGGTTAGTTTAGCTCTTCAAACATCAGTGTTTGAAGAACTGGTGAGTCTTATACCTCCACCTATTGAATGGAGGAAAACAGTCCTGTCTTAAGCTAGGACAAAGCGACCAAATGAATAGGTGTCGAGCGCAGAGCTAATTGTTGTTTCACAAAGGAGATGGAGCTAAGTTGGAAGCGGGCGGGTTTTGCGCAGACTGTTGGTGGAAAGACGGCAGATTACGTGGATTACGGTACCAGAAATCACGAAAACTTTTTATAGCTCGTCTCATCACTTAGAAACCATAAAGTGTTCTTTGTAATGAATGAGCGCGTTGGTAATGGAAATTGTGTAAAGTCTGTCTCTTGTTTATCATTTACTTAATAAAGCTAATTTCGTGTTTCATGCTCATTTAGAAAATTTTAACCACTATTTCATTTCATAGTAAATGTTAGATTAACCATTTCAAATTCATAATGTATCGATCGAAAAGTGTTTTCGTAAAAAAGTCCATATGAGAAAATAAACTAGAATATTTTAAATATTCTATTTTTCAAGCAGCCGATACATTACTTTGTTACTAATGTAAGCTGTACTCGTTAGTTAATATGTCAAACTAATATAACTAGAAGCAAGCCTAAACAAAGGTGGGAATGGCAAAACGCCAGTTTCACTGTACTGCCTGCCAAGAGCTACTTGATACTCTTCTAATTTCTAACTGCACTGAGTAGGTTAATATGTAGGATAAAGCTGTTAAGCTTATGGTTACATAGAATAAAGCTAACAAGTAAACTATTTGACGCAAGCTTCTTAATATGTCTGCGCGAAATTATTTACTCCACATTAGAAGTGACATTGGCGATTCAATAGGCCGCAACGAAAAGAAATTCATAATTAATTTGACCTACATATATTGTGATATAAAACCAAAAAATATCTATTTACCAATACTCGCTAAAGCATCATAGAGTACACAGGGTTGTAAAGGTAAGTCGAAATGTGTTTATAAACGCTATTTATGTACAATTTTCTTTATATATACAACACTATCGTTAGCGGTGGTTTACGCCTCAATTATTATCCATATAAAACGTGACCCTAATCCATGTTGAAGTATAGCTGCTTTTTATAATTCAGGTTTCAATAGCTAGGCAGTAATATGGCCTGTTTATTACTGGAGAATAATCTTAATCCCCAGCTTTCTATCCACAGCATAAATGACGTACCAATGTTATTATATAAGTCTAAGTTAATGTTAAAACGTAAAAAGTAAGGTATTTTAATATTAAATAAATTATTTAATAATTATTTAAAATTAATCAACTCATATTATGAAATTAGTAATTGATGGTGATTTTAATGGTTATGATGACAAATCTTTTCGATTTAATTTGTTAAAAGAAAATGTTTTAATTTTTTTTATATTTATAACATGGATATGTCCAATTGGATGCGACAGTTATGGGTTCAATTTCTGCAACGTGTATTATTTATATTTGTAGTTGCTTTATCTTGTTACGATGTGGTTAAGTATAGCTTGGTATTGAGTTCCGTCTTCCAAGTAATGATTTTATTATATCCATAAATTTATTAAGTATAACTATCTACTCGCAAATCTTTTACTTCTCATTCATACCCATAGGTTGACTGGAAGAAATCTCTATCAGAGATAAGTCCATCTTTGCTAACAACTTTTTTTAATATGTGTATTTATTTTGTTACAAAGTGCAATAAAGAATATATATCACTATTCTGTTCTGTAAATATTATTAAGTTCCTCTAGGGCATGTTCCTTTGTTGAGTGTCAATTGCTCAACAAAATGTCGATCACATTACGGACTAAAGAAATAAAATAATTTATGTGTGCGTTCTTCTGCAATATTTAAAGAAACATATATTTGAAATGTACATATAATTATGTAATTAATTGTCATTAAGCATTTAAAGGTCCGACTAGTGTGTTGTATTGTTTGTTACTTGATATAATTAGAATATTAAAACAAGGGTAAGACTAAAATTTACAATGTTAAATTGAGTTGTATTAAAAAACAAATAGTTTTTAAATTAACCGGAAATGAATAAAGACTGAGCTTAAGAGAGTCAGTCGCGTAAACTGATAGTAAAATCCTATTAAATCACAATCCAGATTCATTATTCGACAAGAATGAAAGTGATGCGAATTACTTTTACAATCGAACTTTTACAATTTAAAACCAATTACGAACAGTCCGACTCGATGCGATCATATAGTAAACAGTGAATTTTTGAAACGACACAAAACATTTAATTGTATTTCAATATCGTTTTTATTAAGCTCATAGCTATTGACTTTTGTTAACCAACCAGATCTAAATCGGTTAGCAAATCATTAAGATTTTAACAAAAAGGAAAACCGACTTTAAATAAAATGCACTAACTAGTACTACTATTACGAATAACTCAAAAACTACACGTCTACATTTAGTTACAATCTGCTTCACTAAATTTAGATGGAACCACATTAGAAGCGGTAGTTATCATATGAAAAAGAATCGTCAAAATTGGTTCACCCAGTAAACAGTTATGCGATAACACATATAAAAATGCAGTCGAATTGAGAACCTCTCCCTTTTTTTAAAGTCGATCAAAAAGAAGAAAATTAGGGACTTCTTCAGCGTCAGTAGTGGTTTGTCTTACAAAACGTAAATTAAATAAGGTGCTGAAAAACAGTTCTACGTGAAAATAAACAAAACATATTGTTTACTGCTCTGTGAAGTTTAAGATCAATCAAAGTATTTTTACCCATACCATTGTATTGGTACCATACGCAAATAAAATATTAATGTATAAAATTTTGCTTTCCTTTGCTTTATTAATACGGACGATAAGATAGAATAAGCGACGTAGGCAAGAAAACGCTCGAGGCGTCATCGGTTTCAAGTGATACTTTCTCATTTTTATCTCGTTTTTAATCGATATTAAGTATTGGTAAAATTTCATAAATTCATTTTAATTTTTATAGATACACATTTAAAGAGAAAAGAGTAAAAATATATAGAACCTTCGATAATTTACATGATTACTCTCAATTTATTTGTATAAACTGTTTGCTTTGATAAACTCTCTCGACTTGTTGTGTATCCACAGCATTGATTTTTCAAGAAATTAAGTGTTCATCGGTTTCACGTAAAACGAGTTGCCAACAAATTATATCCAATTTGCTTTGAGTAATTTACTTAGAATTTTTTATGGTGCTAAATAAATATTTACACTTAAGCGTAAAACATATTTACGCTGAAGGTTAAACGAATTTCTTGTAAAATTTGAGATTAATTTGGCATCGGTAAAACATTGACGAACTTGAGTTACAAATAGAATCTGTGGTTTCTATCCGATTTTTTGTAAGAAATTACATAAATAGTTAAAATATATTGCAAAACAAACATTACCTGATTTAAAAGTAACTTCGCTTATCAAAATCCATTCGTGTTGAAATTTTAATTTAAGCATTATATGCTTTGCGGTACGGTTCTCCATATCGATGTGAACGATGCGAGCGTGTTCTGAAACTCTGTCCTGCTTAGGTTCATATGAAATAAAATCTTCCTGCCACCGCTCTCCTTCGAGAGAAAAGTAAACCTCCGCTTCTTTAAACAGCTAATAATATAAATAATATATATGAGTACAGTGTATTAAATAAGACGAAAATATAACGTTCAAAATTGTAATAAAAAATACTTCACCTGTACGTCTTTTGTAAACATGTTATTGGTATGAATATCAACGTGATGGAATAAGCGGTTGTCACTAAAATTAAACGTAATTTCTACGTCATCTTCTACCAACATCGTTTTGTTCCAGCCGACCCAACGTGTTCCTAAAATTTTATAACAAATTTATTTCGAGTAAGGAGAAAAAAATAAATATTTTAAATGTTAAATAGATAAATTGTCACCTTGAGTATCCAATGGATCTGGTAATTCAAAATCATTGGGGCCGGTGAATGAATCAGTGATCTGGCCGAGTCCATCGATCATTTTGCCTTTGCGCAAAACACCGTCATATGACAGATCCTCAAAACGGGCGCCGCCAGTCATTGCCTGCATGTCTCCACCTTGCGGTGCAGAGTATGCAACAAGAGCCTCTGTGAAAATATGGTTTCAATGAATACGCCGCCTCTCGGCGCAAGAAATCGCGCAGCTTAAATCTAAATTAGTTAGTAATATAGCTTAGCTGCATCGGTAAACTAAACCAATACTGTCGCAAGGCATACTTCGCAGAGGTCCCAGGACTGCGCCAGCTATATTATCTTACGCTTGTTGTACCTACGTTTCCAGCGGCAGCCGTAGACTTCGACCCGCATGCAGGCTGTTCTCGGGTGCGCAGCATAAGGAAAGAATCTCACTTTTGATGCAACAAATGGAGCTTCCAAAGTACTTTTATGTGGTGTGTAAGTATTGACATTGCCTGGTATGAGCTGTAAAAAAACCCTGGTTTACTATATTTTAGTTAGTAGTAGTAGTCAGTTACATATGTAGTAGGTACTTTTGGTTGGGTATAACATAATAAAGACTACTTATTCTCTAGCTAAAAAGTGGAGTGCTTAAAAGCCATTATTATAAGTTTCTTGTACAACATATATTGAACGTAGATTGTTAATATTATAATTTTCATGGTAGTTTTCAAATTGTCGGTTTGCTCTAGTTACTTTAATTTTTAATTTTTATGTCATGAAAATAAAGCAAAATAGTATTAGTCATCTTGGAGGTTTACAAATAACGGTTTTGCTTACCTTTCTCAGATGCTATAAGATTTACATGGTCAATAAACCCATTTACCAAAAGCACTATTGGGATATTAAATAAATGAAAATAATCATATTTAATTTATACATCTTATATAGTTAAAAAGCTGTTTAAAAATTGATGTAAAAGCACCTGTCTAACCGATAGAATCTCAATGTTGGCATAATTTATCGTTAGGTTTTCCTTTATCACTGATCAAGAAGTTGGCTCACTAATTCACGTCAATCAAAACTGATTTCAAAATGTTTTGTTCTTAGTGGCGTTTTATATTTTGGTTATTTGTATGGAAATGATTTTGTTATATGTATAATTGGAAGTATAATTGTCATATGCTAAATGATATTAGATAATATTATTAATGTGGTTGTACTAAACCGGTTGTGTAATATAAAAAATATTTGAATATTCTATTCTTTAAGCTTAGATGGCAATGTTGATCGTTAATAAATGAGTTAAGTAATCTACGAAGAAAATTAAAATTTAAAAGCAAAGGAATAATCTTACCCGACTGCCGTTAAAGTCTTTATATTTAACCCATCTTCCAAGTGCTTTCCGCCAGTACTCGACACAGTAGCTCTCTACAAATTCTACTCCGACTGAGTTGGCGAATCTGCCTTGAGACTCAGTAGCGGTGATCAAGTATTCATCGTGTAGGTTTATTTCAAGATATTGACGGCTGCGGGGGGATATTAGGCCATTGGGGCACCATGCGCCACCGCGTATTTCTGTCCGTATCCTGTTATAATATTAAAAATGTGATTGATGTAAAGCATACTTTATATTACAAACTTAATGCAGATCATCTTAGTCTGATTAGTAACATCACCTTACATATATAATACATATGTACACTTGAGGTATCAAATATATGATTCTTATTTTATATAAGAAACTAGCTGTACTCTGCGCGCGTTGCTACGTCAATGAAAATAAATTAGAAGAAAAGACATTATATTCAAATATTCAAATCATTTTGAGTAATTTCATTGATTTTGTTAATTTCGTTAATTTTGTTTAAAAAAATATGTGGCGCCATCTGTCGAAAATTGGTTGTACCTATTAAGAAACCTTTGTGGGCTCATGCATAACAACTTTGCTAAAGATCATCACAAGATCAAATGCATGGTTCACGATTCTACAAAGGACAAACACGAATCTTTATATATATATAATAATATTTTTATGTATTATATTATTTTATGTATATACATATACATATACACCAATTTTCATAATAATTGGTACAGTAGTTTTTGAGTTCATCGATGACAGACAGACAAACATTAATTTTTATATATAAAGAATAAGAGAATAGAAGAGAAATCTAATCTATCTTTTTTTCCCAATATTTTTAATCACTTAACCAATAGTAAAGATTTTAAATACGGCGACCACTTCTATTTTTCTTTTTATATTTATTTGTAATTCAATGTCATCAAAGGTATAAAGATGAACTAAGAGCTTGGATGTTGAATTAAAACAGCGTTTGTCGAATGTCTTTTGACCCTATCTAAAGTAATTTGGGTGATAAGACAGGCATATTCAGTCCTACTTATATCTTGTTATCTTTAAAGACTGGAGCCCCGAAAGGCTTACGTAGGATCATAGTCTCTCCGAATTCATATGAAAATTTAATTTTCTGTAACTGAAATTCTCTAACGAGCGCGGAGTTTTGGTTCTATTGTCTGGTGTCGAGCTTATGCGGGCTTAGAGCCCGAATGTGAAACCCTCTGTTAATTGTTGGAGCTAAGTATGAGCATTTTGTGGTCACCGGATTCACAATTATTGTAACAACTCTGCCGTATCATGAAGCTTTGTAGTTGTCACATAATGGCCATTTAAATTTCCGATATCGATTTCGAGACAATTAGCTTGAAGCCTGCATGTTATACCGTCCAATTGCAGGAACAAAGAGCTTCTCGCTCGAAAATAAATGCTTCAGGATAAATCTATGTCACATTTAAAAATGGGTTATAATTTAGACGAAATACTTTTACCGTTATAGTAAAACTTATACTTTATGCCGTACAATTACTAATAATTTTTAAGAATTCTGAATATATTTTGTTATATTTTGCATACAATTTAATACAATTGTATACATTTTTATACATATAAGATTCTACAACTCAAAACGTAAATAATTACATTGAAAGTAGACCATTAAGACAAAAAAACAGTCCTGCTATATAAAATACTAATTTTGTAACGTAATATTTTACCTGGAACTAAGCGGGGACACGCTCTGGTCGTAGCTAGAACTGGCAGCGAGGGACTCGTTGGATATCATCCCATTTTCCATGCCCAGTGGTACTTCGCAGCTGCCCACCTCCGCTACAAGCAAAATAACATATTAATAATATAATACAATACATTGTATCTATGTAGATACAAGCGTGTTATGTAAACATACATGTTGAAATATTTTTCAACAATTTGGCTTAAATAACTATTTTAAGCGTTTAAAAGCGTTTAAAAGACAGACAACATCCGATACTTTAAAAAGTTCTTCCAATGACGAGGATTTAATATATGTGTAGGTTAATGTCCTGGTTCGTTTCGTTAGATATCTATTTAAAAGAAATATTGGTGTACTGCACATCAATTTCAGTTTTGGGAAAAATGTAATTAAGAAAACAAGGCTACTGGAAATTGCTTGTATTATGTATGAAAAATCATATTTATTTTACTTATTTAGACAGGTATTTTCAAGATAAAATTATGTAATTACGTACCTCATTTTAATTAGATGTTGTGGAAAATATTTCCTTGTAATTTCTCCTTGTTAATTTTAAATTTCTTTTTTTCATTAAAAGTAAAACAAGAAAAATGTTACTTATAATAATTGTGCGTAACTTGTTATTGATTTTGTTATGATTATACTATTTTCAAAGTTTGGGCAGAGTACACGATTAAAACATTTTTGTGTTAACTGTACTAATAAAAACTTCATTTTAGTATATGATATGATACTTTAAACATTATATATTCGAGATATAAAGTTATTGGTGAGAAGTTGTGACACTGAAATTCAGTTTTATATTAAAGTATACAACATAAAATCGATGAATGATAGTAACAAATGCGATACAACGTTTTGTATTTTCTTAAGAGACTTCAGAGCATTTGATAAAGTTGGCTGAATAAAGCTTTAATCTTAAGCTTCTAGAGTCTCACTGCAAAGTTGTAATAATCTGCTTTTTTTAAATAAATGGAAACTATAATGTTAATCAAATTATAAAAAGTCTAAAGCTAGTCCAAAAGAATTTCAATTTTTATTTATTTCCTTACTTTTAATAAAAAGAAAATACAAAACACAATGTCGGTGAAGCACAAAGGGAAAAATTCTAATTCGGTTTTGCGGGCGGCGTTATTTTATCATACGTATGTTTACTTTTCGTTACCTCTTCCTTTAGCAAAATCGTATTTCGACATTCTTGTATATACTTTAATATGTTTCTGTGTTATTATTTGTTGTTATACTCTCGTATATGTTGAATATGTTTTGTAATCTTATAAATATTACAAATTGGGTCCCTTCTCTGTTCAAAATGATGTAGGTCCACCCTTATAGACTATATAATTGTTTTAGTAAACAAAATAGACATCGTGTCTGCAAATAATACCCGTGATTATTTATTTTTGTCACGAGAGGATCATACTTGTAACACAAGGGGCTTGTCTTAGTCATATAAACAGATGTACTCTGAGCGATGCGCGACTAATCCTCATTCTAGCAAATGATATATCACATGAACAAATTACGCAGAACGGGTGAAACCGGAGAAAAACAATTTATTAGGGAGACAAATGAGCTACGAGACCGCTGTCAAGGTGATTTTAATTGTTACGTTGTAATTTCGCTACAATTTAATTTTATATTAAACATAACGATTTAATATATTGTGTTCGAATACGTATTTTGCAGCTCCAAGGGTTTCGAATTCAAGTCGAATCCATAAATATCGCGGTTGCAGTCTGACACTGTTCCATTGCGTCAAAATTTTCATAATAATACTATGTCAGCAACAATTATGTTATCAAATATGTTCCAGAAGTTGAAAATGGTTACTATATTTCATATTATGTTATTACTAACGATTGTTGTGTAGTTGGGATATTTGTACTGGAATTTGAATACTATGTATGCGGCGAGGGTACAAATCCCATTCTACAGAATTTTTATATTTATAAATTGTTTTCTGGGTTTAATTATGATATATTAGGCACGGCCTTGGGTATCATCATCTAACTTACGATGTTGGAAATATTGTGAACTGGACTGAGCGTAAAAAATGGGATAATCTAACAAAATAGTTTAAAAAAAGAAATTAAATGAAACATGCGCCTGTCGTGGCGCAGAGGCACAAGCGTGCGATTGTAAACGCGACCGGTTGTGGGTTCGATTCCCACTCCAGGAAATATAAAATTTAGTATTTTCATTTCTTGGGTTTAGTATTTTCTTTGTCTTGTTACCAAACAAAGCGCGGCGTTGAGTTCCGCCACTCAACACGCAATGCCTCAATTCGGCGGAAAGTGGGGAACGGAATTGTTGAAAGAGAATGGAGTGTCTTAACACTAGGTTCTCTGGTTCCCTCTGCCTACCCTGCTATATGCGGATTACAGCGTGAAGTTAAAAAAAAAAAATGAAGCACACTTTAAATTATTTTATCGTTGTCCTCGTTGTCTTCGCCAAGGAACATCAGGTTCATGTTATAAAAATATTATATTGTCATCATATTCGGATAAATGTGCACATTTTCAAGCAAATAAGACGACAAGTCTATTAGTATAGCATAGCCTAATTTTCTTGTGTTGATTTATATATACATAGATAAAAGTTAAGCTAATAAAAGCACTTTGAAAGAGAAAATAGAAAAAGGAAGAAAAAGATATGAACTTGCTTACTTTTAAAAATAATTAAAAAAAAATAAGGTTAAAGACTTGAATAAATAGAAAGAATCCTCGCGTGAGCCAGTTTAGTTCTTATCTTTAATTAAAATTATATTTTCTACTTATTATTCTATTTTTTATATTCTTGTATATTGCACGTATATTTTCCTTTTTAATAATAAATTACAAGTTTTATCTAAATTTACATACATATAATGACTTTACAAAGCGCTATGGTCAGGAAAAGACCTCTACAAAATGTCGTAATTATGAAATATGAACTTATCATGTTAAGGTAAGAACAAGCTTAAACAAACAAAAAGAATACTTCCATTGTACTCGTACGTTCTTTTAAATTATGCCCTCAGCTTTTTATCTTACATCGCACGTAATGGGACTTATTCTTCAAGTTTTCTAGTTAAGTAAAATTTTTAAGCGAGTTAACTTGTTACGCTTATCAATAATTATGATGGCAAATAAAATAATCGAGAGAAAATCTAGAGGGGAATTAGCTTTAATTTGTACCGTTCCCTAGAGCAAGCTAAAACTTGCTACCTCATTACATTAATTGGTCCTCGCTAAAGAGAATCACTATTAAAAATTCATTGTTTTAGCCTCCACCAAGTTCTCTCGGATAGCAATATTAATATTTAACTTGTCCGAGATGCCGCGTCTAATATTCTAATTTAAAATTCTTAGTCAACTTAATATTTAAAAGGGGCTAGCCCCCTAAAAGTTCAATGTCTACTAACAATATTTCATAACCAGTGAATATGCGCAGCTATTCGCTTTAGAATGGTTTGCGAGTAGGAAGACTTTCGGCAAGTATTGAAATCTGTCGGCAGTGGAGAGCGAGCAACAAGAATAAAACGCTTCGGTATACCTTTATTCGAAGGTTCTGGGTGCAGGCTAGCCTTGCACGCCCAGTGGTACATAAATTTTCCGTTGGTACCGCATCGGAACCGCAGTAGCTACAACGATCGCCGTGTCTCGTACGTGCTACGATGCCAAATAAAATGTTTAAAGGATCGTACATTTAATATAACTTTCTTAAAATGAGAGCATATATTTTGTTTTAGCCTACACTTTTACAGTATGTACAAACAATGTTTTTATGACTGAATCTCTTAATTTAATAACCAACTTTCGCAGTGTGTATTTAATTTGACAATAACAGTAGGTTGTTTATTTTATCAAAAAGATATACAGACTTGAAAAGCACCACTTGCGGAGATTACTGCAAATATTTCCCGTTAAAGCGGTAAGTTAAATATTGCATTTTGATTAAATTAAATGCTACCTACAGTGATATTATTTGACTTTCACATAGTTTTCGTAGAGTTCTAAGATAAATAAGGGATAAATAAGATTTAAACTCAAATATAAGTTTTATGCATTTTAAAGACGTGAAATAATTTGTACAATACGTTGATTTAGCATAATATGCCTATAGCCTGAAGTTTTAATAGTCCTTCCGTTATTTTTACTGTTATTATCGTAAGTGGGTCTAAATGTATAAGTAAAAATATATAAATTTGCTATTAAACCAAACAACTAACAAGTTATATAATTTTTAGTAAATCAAGGTTTGTTGGTTTGTTTGTTAATGTTTTATAAAAAATGTTGTCTTTAGTACTTCTCTAGTAGTAATTCGCCCTTAAAATATAATAGAGTAAATGATAACTGAAAATTTTATTACAAAGCGAAGCTTAGTTTGCTATGCAGATTAATCCAGCGCAGTTTGTTATCTAAGCTTACCCTCTTTTGTTTGCTTTTTATTTACAGGCGAGATAAGAAAGGACCCGAGAAAGTGCGTATATTAATATCTAGTGTAAATTTTGTCCCGTTTCTCCTCAACGCTATTTACTAACTATTAACTTAATTTATTGAGTTGGTAAATTTAAAACACTTAACCGATTAAATATACTGCTTTTATTATCTTTTTTTTTTTTTTTTACGGATACCGGATGGCAAACGAGCAGAAGGACCGCCTGATGGTAAGTGGTTACCTTCGCCCATGAACATCTACAACACAAGAGATGTACTAGATGCGTTGCCAACCTAGAGGATACAGATGGAAAGGGAGGATAATGTAGTAGTCCGCTATCGGAACCACCACATTTATTACTTCATCAAAATCACTCATAGTTTTTAATTAAAATGGTTAGTTAGTGTCTTTCTTTTTACTGAAGCTAAATTTGATTGAAATGAACTAGAGTCAGAAATTGCTAAAGGGAACACTGTCAACAGTTTGAATGGGGTCAGCAAACGTAAGCCTATATTTTAAAATTTAAAGTATGGTTTTTGGTTGTGTACACTTCATTGGCAAATATTCCTTGCTATTTTCTGTGATATAATTGTAGTTATTAATATTGATTTTATTAATTAATGTTTAATTTGTACCATATATGCACTTTTTAATTTAAGAAATCTTTGCTTATGTCGAGGCTATATTTTTTACCGATTTTACAAATATTTTAAACAATTAACAATGTGCATTAAAACTCTTAAACATTTCTCACGGCTTGCTGCTTAATATATAAACTAAAGGCCGCCTGCAAACAAATGATTGTTTTTTTATCGAAAGCTAATATTTCTGACGTTTTTCCATTTAAATTTAGCTAAGATCTGATAAGTAGTTTTTGAGATATTCGTGATGTTACTTTCTAGATATCATAGAGTCTCTAGATGAATTGAATATCACAACATATTTTAAATGTATGTATGTCATCGTAGCTCTGATTTGACAATGTACCAACATGTTCTACAAATAGTTGACGAGAAAATTATGCCAAACAAAGCAACGACATACGTACATCAGTTCAAGCTTAGTAAAGGTTTTTTCAGGTGCATTAATGACCACAATGTTGTTGTATTTATGTTACTATATGTATGTAAGATTATTGTAAAAATATTAACGTATTTTTATTGAAAATGAATAATGACATGTGAGGTACTTACAGTTGTACTTGAGAACACAAAATGTGGTCCATAGAGTAGTCTCGGTCGTTTCAAACATTAGGTAGAAATTAATGATGTAGCACGGAGTCTTGCCACTCTGACTGACGTGCGGAAGTTTCATTACAGCGCCGAAATACGAATAGCGCAATTGTAGTTGAAGAAAAATAATAGTTGAACTGTTTATGGTTTTACTGTATATATTAGAATTTATTTAGTAATTGTAACCATAGTGCTTTTTTATCTTTAAGTCATCCGTTTTAATTTTCCAAATAATATGTGGTAGGTATACGTTGCGTAGAAAGGATTTATGTGATGACTTGGAAATCTATAAAATTTAAAACCATTGTTTTATAATGCTGCCACGTTTTTTTAAAAATATTCCCTGTATATTTCTTAGAAGCAGTAATATGTACGTGAGATATATAAGAAACGAAAACCTATAGAATTGTAGAAAATACCAAGTCAACTGTACAATATTAGAATTCTTATACTAAACGTCTTGATTAATTTCTATTCTTTTGTATACCAAGTAGTTATAAGTTCATAGATAATATAATTGGATTCAGAAACAGAATAATAAAGAGTAAAAGGCAAAAAGTAAAGTAGTTGGATCGGACATATTGTACATGTTATAGTAGTGTTAGGTATACTAGGAGTACTCTTAATATTTGTAAGGAAGTAACTTTTCCGTGATTTATCATGAGACATAACTTCAAGACAGAAGGTTGAAACTTTTGAAGGGATCCGTAACTACCCTCGCTAGAATTGTAATTGTTTTGTTTACGGTTCCTCCGCATTGTTTGCCTTGACGATGAGAATTAAACCTAACTGTAATTGTTTATGGTAACATCTATTGCCGACGGGCTAATATCCTTTATGAGTTTACGAATAAATTGAATTCTACCCACATTTGTAGGTGTTTAATATACTCAAGAGGTTTGGAAAAGATAAACTGCGATAGAAATAAGATTGTACGTTAAAATTTTCATTACTGTATTTAATTATTGCAGGGTAAGATCAATTGTAAGATATTTGCCTTAATACGAATAACCTATGTAAATGTGATTATTGGTACATATATAGTACGTGAAATTATTGTTATTTATATTCTATTAAAGTTAGTTCTATCCTAACTGTCAATCAATTTTTTCAATGTATTTTTATGACTTGTTAAAATACTATACAAAAAATGTTGAATAAAATTTTAGTTTTTCATTTTATTTGCAAAACACTATTGGTTTACGGTGAAGCTTTCAGAGAATGAAAAATAATTGGTTTACAGGAATTTTTATTTGATAACTAAAATTTTAAAGCGAATGTCTAAAGCATTCAGTGTTAGTGTTTGATATTATCTTTTATTTTGAAATATATTTAGATTTTTCGTTCACCTTATATCTTCGTGGCTTTTCCGCTGGTTATTCCTTATTTTACTTTAGTTTATAAGATATTTGTAAAGTTTGAAATGTCGTACAATATCTGTGTATGCGAATCGTCGTCAGCCAGAAGACGTCCACTGCTGGACATAGGCCTCCCCCATAGATCGCCATGTAGCACGACTGGATGCCTCCTGCATCCAGCGCTTTCCCGCAATTTGGACCAGGTCGTCGGTCCATCTAGTAGGGGGCCGTCCCACGCTACGCCTTCCGGTTCGTGGTCGCCACTCGAGAACCTTTCTTCCCCATCGGTTGTCGGTTCTACGAGCGATGTGGCCCGCCCATTGCCACTTCAACTTGCATATTTTGAGGATTATGTCGGTGACTTTCGTTCTCCTACGGATTTCCTCATTGCGAATTTTATCACGCAGGGAAACCCCGAGCATAGCCCTCTCCATAGCTCGTTGAGTGACTTGAAGCTTCCTAATGAGGCCAACAGTAAGAGACCACGTCTCAGTGCCATAAGTCATCGCTGGTAACACACACTGGTTGAAAACCTTGGTTTTCAGGCTTTGGGGTAGTGTGGACGTAAGGATGGATCGAAGCTTCCCGAACGCTGCCCAGCCGAGTTGGATTCTTCGCGCGACCTCTTTGTCGAAGTTGGACCTACCTAATTGGATAGTTTGCCCTAGGTAAACATACTCGTCTACAACTTCGAGAGTATTGTTCCCAACAATAACCGGTATGGGTGGAACATGGATATTAGACATAATTTTTGTCTTCTCCATGTTCATCCCGAGACCAACCTGTTGGGATACTCTACTGAGGTCGTTGAGCATAGTACTGAGGTCCTCAAGCGACTCCGCCATAAGGACTATATAATCGGCAAAACGAAGGTTTGTGATGTACTCGCCATTTATGTTGATGCCAAATCCTTCCCAGTCCAAGAGCTTAAAAACATCCTCCAAAGCATTGCTAAACAGTTTCGGAGATATAACGTCTCCCTGTCGCACGCCCCGTTGCAATGGAATTTGTTCCGTACTCTTGTCCTTGAGACGGACTGACATGGTGGCGTTGCTGTACAAACATTTATGCGAATATGTATGTGTAATATGTATGCGAATATGTATGTGTAATATTTATATATTAAAAAAAAATATTTATTATTTGTATAATGTCTTAACGCCTTATGAAATTAACATTTTTCATATATTTTTGATATTTGTATAAAAATTAAATCAATTAATGTATAGTAATAAATTATATCTGGTGATGTCAGTAAAACGCAGCTATTAAACTAACACTTGTTACAATAAACGATATTGAGCAAAAGGAAATGGCTTTGTAAATTTTCTTGATTGTGAGGCAGAAACTTTTAAGGGGGATATAATTTTATCAAATGATTTAAAACATTTTTCGGTGGGTGATTTTGCCTACACCCGCGCCCAAATTCTTACTGCGTGCAATCAGCGAAATTATGAACTTCGAATAATTACGTTTATTTTGCAAGAGGTATAAAGGAGTCTTTGATATTTCATTATTATATTCCATTAATATATTTTACCGTTTATACGCGTATATTTTATATACTCAATAAATAAAATATGATATATTATAAATGCTTTTGAAATACTATTTTGTATCATCATCGTTGTGACGACGTTGATACTTGGTCGGCTAAACTCTATCTAGTTGATCATTAACCATATCTCTGTTCATCTGCCAATTGTTATATATCTATAGGTATATAATACATACACACAGATATTAAATTTTTTTAAGTTTATAAATTTTATATACTACATTACGAACTACTACTACTACAACAAAGTACGTTATTCCCGATTATCAAATATATATCATATTTGATAATCGAGAGAATCTACAATACAATACATTTAAATGTAATGTATTGTAGATCCGAAAAGCTTTTGTGGGAAGCCGAAGGAGGCTTTAGACCTGATAGAGGGTGCATGAATCAGATCTTTTCCCTTTGCACGATCACCGAAAAGTTGACAGAAAGACGTTGTAGGAGATACTGCCCCGGTACAATGTGAACGGATCCTTGTTGCAGGCTGTAAAATCTCTTTATCGAGATCACTCAGCCTGTGTACAAGTAGGAGCTGACATATCGCCTCGATTTGATATTCAATCGGGTGTCAAGCAGGGTTGCGCTATGTCAGCATGGCTGTTCAAATTGTATTTGGATAGCTGTCTCGAAGGTGTGAAAGAAAGCGACATGGGTGTGAAAGTAGGTGACTCGAAGATTAATTGCCTACTGCACGCAGATGATGCAGTGTTCTTTGCATCATCAGAATGCGAGCTACAGGCATTAGTCATCAATTTGAAAGACGGTTGTGAAAGTAATGGTCTAAGCATGAATGCGAGGAAACCTAAGATTCTTGTGTTTGAAAGAGATGGAGAAAGAACGGAATGCAAGATAACCGTAGATAGAAAGATATTAGAACAATTGAATGAGGTAGTATACCTGGAAAGCATGTTTAGCAGAGACGAAAGATACGATATGGATGTGGAAAGGCGTATTGCTGCCGGTAACAGGATTAACGGTGCGCTGTCTGCATTGATGAGACGGCGGAACGTCAGCGTAGCTGCACGTATGGCTGTACACAATGCAGTGCTGGTACCGTATACGCGAGAATGTTATAGTAAGAAAGAAGAAGAATATGAAAGAATGAATGAAAAGAATGTGAAAGTGCTCAGGGAGTTTGGGCACCTCGAGACGATGAGTGATGAAAGAATGGTGAGAAAGATATATGAAGCAAGAGAGGTAGGGGGAGATCTCGGTTGACCTTCGAAAACACAGTATCAATGATAATGGAGGAAGGTCACGTAAAAAGCATGAGGACCCACCGGAGGGCATGCATGATGAGGTTAATGACTGTGGACGAGGCGAAAGAGGTATGCAGGTACCGTAATTTTCGTAAAAAAGGATCCAAAGTTTTTGCTTTACGTATTATAATTTTTTTTTTATGGATAACGGATGGCAAACGAGAAGAAGGACCACCTGATGGTAAGTGGTTACCTTCGCCCATGACATCTACACCACCAGAGATGTTGTAGATGCGTTGCCAACATAGAGGATACAGATGGAAGGGGAGGATAATGTAGTAGTCCGCTATCGGAACCACCACATTTTAGGGAAAGGATGGGTGGGAAAGGGCAAATCCTGGCTTACATGCCATCGAACCGGAACACATCATAAGATATTTGGCGGTTCGTCTTTGACATGACAGTGGTCGCGAGCCAGACGGAGGACGAACCTCCTACCACCAAACTATATTAATATATAGATTATTATATTGTCATATAGAAAATGATTAGTAATCTTCAATCCTAATATAAAATACGCACGCACTTACGCACTTACGTATTGCGTACGTATAAAACCGAAAGCAGTATCGCATAAACTTTATTGAAGTTATAATTGAATCGGAATAACTGAATTGTATTAATAACGAAGTAATGCTTACAGTCCCGTACCCGCTGTAAATTATTCCGGTTCATAAAATTTAGTTTCACTCTAGTAAATGCTACAGCTGGTTTTAAGAAAATATGCTTACATCATTACTTATATTGCTATTGAGCTGGCTATTAGAGTACTTAAACGTATCGTATATTACTATTTACGCACAACTACGAGTATTTATGATATTGTATCAATATTCTTTCACTGCCTGTTATAGGATTGTAAATTTATTATAATAAAATACTATTTCGTTATAATTTATATAAAATGTACAAATAAAAATTCTAGATATATTTTTAAATTGTTCGAAAACTTGCTTCATTACGGTTTGTTAAAGTGACTTGGCGGGTTTACTTGGCATCCGTTCAAGCATATGGCTTGCAGGGAAGCGAATAAGTTAAACTCAGTTATTTAAAAACAACAGTGTGATAAGCGTTTGCCTTTTTAATCAAATGATATATAGTTTATTTTTATATTATATACGATGGTATAAAATTATAGGACTGCGTCGGTTGATCCACGCGATTGCATTCTGTTGGGTCTTCTTTTGGGGGAATGATTATAATAAAATAGTTTTAATTTTCACAGGGTATTTAGCAACATCATGCAATATCTCTTAGATTAGCGGCAATTGGCTAATAATGTGTCTTAATACTGAATTTTCTTTGCTTACATGCCAAACGCGGAGAAATGTATGTGAATCGTTGCTAGAAAACACTAGATATTAATTATCCATGCGAAACCTAATAAAAGAAAGGATAGAAGAATGGCACTAAAGTGTTTAATGTATCAGCGATGCAGCGTTTATTTTAATGTGAAATTTAATATGAACAATTATTGTTTTCATTAGGAAACACATTTTGTTTTAAGTGAAGGTGTTCATACAACAAATGTAAGCTACAAATATGGTAACAATAGAGATAAACATAACAAGTACATTGCTTATTATTTTATGTATACGCGTATATATGATTTTACTTAGTATGGTTAGTATATAAGCTAAGTAATTCAATAATAAATAACATTTAAACATAAAAGTTCGCTTAAAACACCATATTCTGCATTTTATATCTGTCTAAATCTTACTTATTAATTGTTAGAAATGATATAATAAATTGCTAGGTATTAGGTACTTTAGATTTTACCTACCGTGACACTATATTAATTCAGTAGCAATTACTTTAGAACAAGCGTTTAACTTCGTGTTGAAATAAAACATACGATTTAAGGTGTGCAAGAGTGAGCTCAAATACCTTGCTTTTGCGGGTACAATTTGTCACTGTCTCCGCCAATTTCCTCTTGTAACTAGTTTTTTCTTTATGAAGCGTAAATTTAATTTCAGTTCTTTTGTTCAACCAGTTGTACTTTTGTTTTAGCCAATTTGTGTATAGCATATTTGACGTATGATATTATAGACATCTTTTCTCTTTGTTGGGGTTTGTAAAAAAATATAGCAGGATTACATAAATTGTAATTTTATTTCTATTCTAGTAGTTTTATACCGATGTATCTTTTTTTTACAAAACAAATCATGCAATGATGATTTTTGACGTAACTACGTAATTTTTTTATTAAAAAAATGTTTTAAAAAGAAAACAATAAAAAGGTGCCTTTTTACGAACTTCAGGAGTTAGTACAAGTGTGCCGCGCAAAGGCGTGAGAGAAAGGTCTTGTTATTTCTTACAAGCCTCGTACTCTTGTACTACAGCCCTCGTTATTGATACATGAGTGGCCTTACCTTTAGAATCACTTGAATAAACTTATTGTAAGCTACTTTTTTAAAAATATCCTTTGTTTTTAAGCGATCTATCATTTCATTTCTTTGTGTCATTGTATATATTCTGAGTACACAATATACGAGGTGTGTTCAAAAAGTAAGGTGACTTTTCAATTTGGCGGGCAACGTACTTTCGAATATCGATTTTTTTATTTTGTTATGTTGGTACACTCTTCCCGAACAT
>JAKGSA010000005.1:146240-160764 GCA_033558755.1 Philaethria dido
ATAAATATTGATAAATAAATAAATATTTTTTCTTAAAAATACAAAGTCACCTTACTTTTTGAACACACCTCGTATATAGTCACAAAATATTTTCTGAGTACACAAAGCATTCTTTGTTAGGATACTAAAGTGTTAAATAATTTAAATACAGGAACTATAGCTCTATTAAATGAATATACAAAAAAAAAAACAAATAATTTAACTATTATATTTTAACCAAATTGATCAATATTTATACAAATAGTTTTTAAATACAAAATTTTTAAAGAGTTACATTACAACGTAAAAACTGTGATATTTATATACTCTGATGATAATAATATTTTTTATAAATTGTATTGTCCAGTATGGAATTGTTGTGACCTAAGAAATTGATTTCACTACTTTTTGTAAACCATTCATCTAGTTTGTATAAAACCAGAGTGAATAAATTCTATTACTGAAAGTTTGGCTACAAAAGATTATAAAGCAAGTTCACCGTACCTTTACGTGTGTGGCTGGATGCCAAACTATTCGCGGCGTAATGTGTAATTACTGTTAGGTTTCTAATCATAGAACAAATACAGTTATATTGTTTTAGCTAGCGGCTTGCAAAAAATATCTAATAGTTAATTGTCTGCTATTCAATCCAGGGCTGTATGCGAGGCGACTAACATCTCCCATAGCGATGTTTTGATATAATATTTGTATTAACTAATACATGAATGCCATGTCGATCTATGACTATTGTAATGTGCCCGAGGTCACAGGTAGACGGAACGTCGGTGCTCCAAAAATGTATCACTTAAAAGGGTTACATTTAATATTTATACCAAAGTTAACTATGAAATATCAACAATTAAAACATTTAATAAAATAAAAAGATATTTACGCGACAAGTATCCCTTACCGAGAACTTATGTATTATGTACATCGGTATATACATATGCAAGCATTCCAACAATTTTCAGTTCCAGCAACATATTTTGCAAGTTCCAGTGCCACGGCGTTGGAATAATATAGATAGACCTTGCAACAACAACATTTTAAGTATAAAAATATTTCTCGCTTGGGGTTTCAACTCGAACGACCAAAGTACTACTACTAGTTCAATAATGTTCAACTGCGCCTCAGTGGTGTCAATAAATTCACATGAAATGTAAAATATACTCTTAAAATCTATATCTACTAAACTTGGTAATGGTTATTGGTTTGGTCCCAGGAGCATTATGTTTCGCTATATAACGTGTACGTTTTCCGCTTCTGCGTAAATTATATTTACTTTCACTATTGATATTTGTTTGCTTAAATAACGACATTTTTTTATGTAAAACTACATATCTAGGTCGTTATGTTATAATTATGGCTTACTAAAGAATAACTTGCGTTGTTGTAATGTTTCTAATGTGTAATGGAAACAATACATAATGCAGAACATTTAAGACAAGATAAGAAAAGACAATCTACAAATAAATTCCTTTCATTGGATACTCTTATTGAATGGCTTGTACAAAGTCACATCATTTGCTATTTTTTTGCTGCGGCCATTCTGAATTATGAGGAATACTTTTTATAACTGAACGCGAACAATTGATTGGATTATCAACAATATTGATTATAAATAAAGAGAAGTAAAGGTGTACTCCAAATTTCAGCTTAATCGATACTAGAAAGTGGGTCAAATTTGGCTTGCAAGATTTAACTGCACACTAACTAACAAGGTATTTAATTTCCTATGTAAAATGCACTGATATGTTGTAATAATAGAATAGAGCAATAGAGGCCATCGTGACTTAGTGGGGCAGCGCTTGATGACAACCGCGGTTGTGGGTTGGATATTGAAATTATTTTCAATTCCCTGCGTGGATAAAATAAAGAGTGGTGGTATTGCGTTGCTTCTAAGTGTCTTGAAATTGATTTCTTGCCTTCCCTGCTATGCGCTAAAAGAATATTTCGGATTTAAATATTTACATCATCTTTATGTTTATAATTTTTTACGTTTATAATAACAATAATAAAAACTAAATCACAATTTTGTTAAAGAAAAAAAAAGGAACGACTGTTATGTAATAAAATATTTTATAATTTCTTCATGTAGCGTAAAGTCAAAATAAAATATTGAAAGAAAATCGAGATATGCAGACACTCATACTATGTACTAATTGCTTATATCAATTAATACCAATTCATAATAATTCATTCGATCAACACTATTAATTATTATTTATTCATTAATTTTATTTTCATTCTTTTGTAAACGTTTATTTTCAGAGCTCTTTGTATTTGTGTCGGGTGTGATATTTCAAGAGCCATTATCAACATGCTTGTCACGTACAGTGGCTGATTTGAGTGGTCATAAAAATTATTTTCAATTTAAGCACTTTTATATAATTTTCTTTTTCTCTTAGTTGCTGGAATTGACATAAATTATTTATTAATTACCTTTGAATGTCTGTTTTCTTTTTAGATAAATTATTTTTGTATTTACTATATAATATATAATATAAACTATTGAAAATATTTTAATTTTAGGTAAGCGAGTTAAATTTCTTTTAAAATATATATTTTTACACGTAGACTACTATTACTGTAGATATTAAATGCAAGCCTTCATGAGTATTGAGGTCGGCATGGTTCGCATAAATCTAAGAGAACTTGGGAAAAATTGGAAATAGGTGCGCTAGTCTAACGATTGTGAATGCAACAGTTACGCTAGCGCAATAGGAAAGAATGTGACCTTTTTTTGAATCATATAGTATTGCAAAATTTTTAATGTACAACTTCAGTATCTAAAAAAATATATATTATAAGCATATTATAACTTTGACACAATATGCGGTTAAGCTTAGCAGCGACTCATGGAATACTTTAATCATATTTTGTTATTATAATTTTTCGGCACATATAATGTTTGCAGATTTATATATATATATATGTAACAGTACCTAATAACTACCTGGGAGTTAAATTTTAAATATTTTTATAAAATAAATAATAATTCATATGAAAATATTGTTTATAATTAATCGATCGTGTCTACGATGTTTGTAACCTAAATGACTTTTTGTAAAGTTAATATTATAAATAGTTTTTAAAAATACTGTTAAAGACACTGAAGAAAAATGAAAAATCGTTTCTTATGTCAGCCAATCTATCTAATAAACCTAATATTGGTTCGATACGCGCTCAAGAGGCGTGAAATGACGACCCGTTTCCCACCTCCGCAAGGGGGAATTCCTTACCGATTTAACTTGACCTCGTCTATTTTACGCTATTTCAGAATTTAAGGAAAAAAAATCACGTTATTGTAACACAATCAATCGAGGAGAACCATACAGGTGGATATGTAACGTACGTTTATATCGTTACGATTCTTTTATTAATACCACTAAGTTAAATTCGTTGAAACATTAAAGGAACCAAATTGTTCTTAAATTAAAATACCAGAAAAGCGTACATGTGATATGTCTTAACTCAGCACATTCCGTCGATGACCGAGCAGTAACATTCTCAAATTACTTTCTTATTTTGTAGGGAACAACAATTTGGATGCTTTCACGTTTAGAGGAATTCCTTAAGATGTCCCTCGGAAGTTATGCGCTTAAAAGATATGGAAATGGATGGCGACGTATTTGCTAGAATGTTTACAGATATTTTCATATTGAAATATTTATAATTTATTTTATTGTAGCGTGGATTTTTAGGTACAAAGAAATAATTTTGAGCTTAAAATTTTATGTAAACATATTTTAATTGTTAAATAAAAAAGAGGAAACAAATCAAATTCTACTGAAATGTCATGATCGTGCTGTTTGTATTATTGTGCGAGATTACAAAGTTCTCCAGTCTATTACAATAACCCTTTGTTGTAACTTAAACGCAGATTACTATCGATTTGTAGTCGTCTAAGTTTCGTATCATCCATTTCTCGTGTAGTTTGATAAATTATATTTGACTGCATTTTACCGAGAGCCGAGTAGATCTGATTCTATTGTACCGAAGTGAGTTTGTATAAGAAATTATATAATTCCATTTCTTATAATATCTATAATCTATAATTCCATTTTTATTTTTCTATTTGATTGTTGGTTTACATTAAAAATATACTTTACCTATTTTCATTGAGCCTTGTTACAGTGACGTGCGTCGAGTGATGAGACACACAATACGTTTCATTTAACCAAAATCAGAACAAACAATATTACGTGTTGTGAATGATATTAAAAAAATCCCGACAACATGAATATAATTGAACATTTACTCGCGATGTCTTGTAGTCATTTTAGTCTGATTATAGGTAGTTTTTTCACTGAATAAATTTTTATATGCAAAAATATTTTAAAAAGAAACGAGATATAATACACCTTACTCAATCAGATATATTAAATATATATAAGCAACACTTACTGTGGTCAAAGGTCCTGGGGTCCACAGTAGTGGTGGTAGCTGGCGTAGTATGGTCCTCTTCGTCATCATACAGTTCAGTGGTCGTCGTGGTCGTCGTAGTAGTCGTGGTAGTTCGGCGACGGTTGCGTTGCCGCCGTTCCTGTTTCCTCGTCAAGGGTGCAGTGACACGTACGGGTGCTGTAGTAGTTCTTTGGGGAAGTTGAGCGATTACCGACGAGGAGCTGCCTGGACCGGGCTCGGCCAGGACTAGCGCCACTAGTGACACGGCTGTCAGCCGGACCACCAGTGGCACTATATGCCACATCTTGTCTGCAAGAAAATAACATTATATCAGTCTTCATAAACAGAACATAATAGTGCTTGAACTTATATTTATCATTTATACAATTATAGTAAAAAGTCACAGGTTTGACAGAAAATAGTGCTATCATCTAGCGCTAGTTACTATCAAGCACACTAACCAATAACTTTATTTATTAACCATATTTAAGCAAATCAAGAGCGATGATCTATTTTTAACAGTATATTTTTATCTATGTACAGTATTTATATTCGTTAAAAGATTTTCTTTTTTCTAAATTCATTGCATATTTTCTTGCATTTTATCTGTAAACCGTTTTTGTATATTGTGACAAGACACTATAAGGTTCGTGAATGTATCACCGGGATAATAGAAAAGTGTCTTTGAAAAAGGGACCGCGTCGCGATGAACCTTATTGTGTAGCACCTCTCGTTGTTACTCCTGGATTTTATGCCGCACAGCTATAAAGCTAGATGTCCGTTATTGTTTTATTCTTCCGTAAAGAATAAACTTTATTCAAAACAGATGTTGTCTTTGTTTTAAAAATATTGATTTTGCGTTTAACAAATATCTGCTATACAAAGAAAATTTGTGACTTATTGATATCGGAAGGTATTTTTTCCAACATAATGAAAGTCGTTTTTATAACGTACATTATTGTTATTATTTATTATATTGTATCTTAAATTGCAATTCAATTCAATTCTGTTTTAAATTACAATTCAATTTTTTCTTAAGCCGATTACTGTTTATTCTATATTTTTACACTGTAGTTATAAAGTAGGTATTTGATTGTGCACGTGATACTTGTGAGTTGCATCCCCATTTAACAATATTGTTATGTAAATTTATATTAGTTTATAGAAATACATATAGAAATAATATAGAATTATACAACAATGAAATAAGTTGGTTTTCATAATCTAATTTACAATGTTTGTCTTGTTTTGTAATGTCTCATTCAGTTTTTGTGAACATTAAAACGATTTTATCAAATTTCAAATTTGTTGTTAAAGGTACTTGTTATCGTTTCTTACCGAAGGAAGTTACACAAGTCAAAAGCAAACATTTCACTCTAAAATCCTGTAAAACTGAATATACTTTAGAAATGCTCAAGGGACGCCTAAAAGCCTCTCTAGTTCCTATCCACATCAATAATGTTCCCTTACTTTTTATTTTCGCCTTTTTCTACTTAAAAAGTATTATTTGGAGCTTTCTTTTTGTGTAAGATATAGTGTGAAGTTTGTTTAACATAAATAAATCATTTAGACGTACTCACTTAGGTATGTACCTTTATACATATAGGCACAAATAATTTATAATAAGGGGACAAATAGTATTATCACTCAGCAAGTGAAAGAGATTCTAGCTGCTATATTTATGCTACTGAAACGCTCATTTCTATCAAAAAACGCATGTTTTAAAATTATAATATTTGCGAAAGTTAAAAAATGCCGACCGTAAATATAATCTTAATAGAAAAATATCACACTACTTTGAAGGAACTGACACGGTATTTAAGTTGACTACCAAATGCATCAATGGCATTGTTCTACCTCAAAGTAATACAACAGTGGACGTGTACTATTATGGGAACCCAGGCGGGTAATAATAACTTTGACAGTTATAACCTCTCAGAATGCTTAGTTTGCCAGACAACTTGGTGGTTAACAAAGTTTGACACTTTGGCTGCTAACTATAGGCTACGGCGTCACTCAAAAACCTATTAATAATTTTAACTTATTTAAATACTTTATTATAAAATATCTATTTATCATATCAATTAGATACTTGTGTTTGGCGAATAAATTATTCTTAGAAATAAAAATCAGCTTATATTGCTTGCTTTGTTTGCTTGTATATATTTGGAAGATTCTTTTGTAACACTTAGTTATCAGAGAGCCAGAACTTTTCAAAAACTAACAATCAAAATAATAAAAACGAACTATACTGTGTTTAGAATAGAATGTAACTTTAAATTCTTTAGCGTTGGAAACTGCAAAGAGAGTTCGTGCAAATATTTGAACTACATAAACGTTATTTCATTCTATTTTAATACTTTTAGTTCAATATTCCTTTTTTTTTATTTTAAGGCACAGAATATTATAAAATGACACAAAAAATTAAAAAGATAATAATGATAAAAAATATTTACATACAAGTGTCATTTTAACTGACAAGATTCTGACATAAATTCTATATACATGACCATCTAGTATAATAATTATAATAATTATTGTTATATAGGTGTATCTTTTTTATAATAGACTCCAATGAAGAAATTTTCGAAAATAACATTTTTATCAAAACCCTCAAGTAGTTTTTTAATTAGAGCATATACAACAAAGAAAATCCAAACTCAACAAACAAAGCCAGTAGACCCCAGAAGACTGTTCAAAATATACAGGTTTGGGGGTATTTTAAGTAACGAGAAACCTAAATTGGTGAATTATGATTTGGATATTAATAAATGTGGACGTATGGTTTTAGATGCTCTTATAAAAATTAAGGACATGGATCCTTCCCTTGCGTTTCGAAGATCGTGCCGGGAAGGTATATGTGGTTCTTGCGCCGTCAATGTACAGGGTACTAATTGTCTCGCTTGTATTACAGCGATTCCACCAGATAAAGTTATAACTATTCACCCAATTCCTCATATGTACTTAATCAGAGACCTAGTCGTCGATATGGACCACTTTTTTGATGTATATAATAGCATTCGCCCCTATCTTATACGCAGAAGTGCAGGGCCTTTAGGAAAGTATCAATATGCACAAAGCATCAGTGACAACTCAAAACTAGTGGGCTTATACGAGTGCGTACTTTGTTCGTGTTGTGCAACAGCTTGTCCTAGTTACTGGTGGAATGGGCGAAGGTTCATGGGTCCAGCGACTTTGCTTCATGCTTATAGATGGATCATAGATTCTCGCGATGAAGATACTGAGCAGAGGTTATCCGAGCTGCGAGATGATTTTAAAGCGTTTCGATGCCATACAATTTTAAACTGCACTCTAGCTTGTCCCAAAGGCTTACATCCTGGATTAGCTATTGCTAAACTGAAGAGATTAATATCAGGATTGGACAAGAAACCCCAACCAGAGTTAGATACAATGAAATTTTCAGAAACTGAACCTAAATGTTAAAATATTGCTTTTTGAATATGAGTAATCATGTTTAGCTTATTAATATAGATTCACATTTGTATCGGTGTTGTTTTAATGTCAAATAAAACTATGATATATTTAGAAACTCGAATGTTATTTTGATTTTGAATGTTGATTACATGAATATATAGGTATTATGCAATAGCCATTCAATGCCATAAAATAATGAGGTATATTATGGGGAAAGCTATACTATGTAGCTCTCTTTTTTAATTAATTTAATAACGTCATGAGCAATTGGAAACTCAATATAGTTTCCTAACATCATATACATAACATTACGACATAATATACATAACTCCATCATAATGATTTACTAACCTATTTTAGCTTATAATAATATATAGAAATCGTATGTGAAAATTATTATTATGTACACGGTTATTTGGAAATATAAAAGTTCAGGACTCTAACTTTTTCAGTGCCTGCCGTGCCAGGATACCCCTTTCTCGATTTATGATCTTACCATGCATTTGAATAACTTAACCATAAAAATAGACGCTCCGTGGCCAGGAACTTTTGCAATAAAATGCAAATGGAGGCATTTGTGAAGCCTCTATGTCACCAACCTTTGCCTTTAGTACATTTTGTCCGAGAATACTAGAAGTTAGTCGTATATTTTAACTCTTCCATTTATTGTAATAAATTCAAAATTATTCTCAAAAATACCTCTATCTAGATTAGCGTGTGGTTTTTATAGCAAAAAACAATTTGTTAGAAATTTAAAATGCATACCCCCGATTTTTTATAAATAATAAATATTATTTTCTAATATGCTCCAATAAATGAAACTTAACGTGCCTACTTAGTCTCTAAGCTTATTAAAAATCGTGTTTGACTCTGATACTTAAATCGGCTATAAAATACATATAAATGCAAGAAGTTACGTGAATACGAGTTAAAATAAAATTAAATAATAATAATATTTATGAAAAATAGAAAATAGGTTAATACGGCTAAATATAAAGTGAGTCAGTTAGTAGTAAACTTTACAGTAGGTTAGGGTTGGACGTGTGCCCAGCGTGTGTCTCGTCGGTTGCGAGTGATCGTGGAACACGGTGTCACGATCTCTGTGGAATGGGCAAGGGAGGCCTCCAACCTCAATATCTGCTGCAGAAGACCGGGGTGCCGGGGGCGGCCCAACATTGCCGTCTTCCCACCAAAATTACCCAGATGGTGGAAGCTGATCACCTTGTCTCCTGGGATGGGTAAGCTACTCCCGCGTGCTACTCTGAGCAGACCGACGAGGGTGTTAAACTACCCTTGACTTCGTGACATGCCTCCCAGGCTCTCTCCATCGGGGTTCATGGAAGATTGAAGTAATTCACGTGGCCTCGGCTAGAGGCGGTTGAGGAGAATCTCTGTGAGATTTTAGTGGGTATTCGGCCGACCTTTCTCTTGAACGTTGGAACTCCTCTTGAATGTTGTGTCATGAAATCCTGACACAGAGTTTTATGTTTCTAGACAAAAATTAACTAGAACTATTTTACTCTTCTTTAGCCGGAAGTATTATGCAATAAATGTTTTTATCTTAAAATTTTTCCCCTTCTACCAATCGTCTTTACCTAACTCTTTCATGATTCTCTGAAAATTTTATCATTATCAATTTAGCATTTCGGTTGTCCTGGCTCTTCCTGTTACTATATAATAATTATGTTTTAACTTCTTCTATTTTCATTCTTTCGAAGGCGTCGGCAATATCAAATAGTTAAGTTATCAAAGATATTTTTGAATTATTTTTACGATTCTTGAACGTGGACTCAAGCCCTTTTATAATTGTTTTACAGTACTCTAAATATATAATATAAATCAATAAGTTATTACCGCTGTTAAGAAATATCTTTGAGGAAATCCTTGCTTTTTAATAAAATATATTACTCTTTAATTATAAGATACGCACTTTCACTAACAGACAGCTTGAATTACCAAATATTATAAAAGAAGACACCAAGAACTTGTCAATCTAATTGTAATCTTGTACCATTTGTTTGGTAGCCTGGGCAGTCCCCCAAGTAAAATATTTTATTAATCACTTAATAACCTTATGGACATCTTTATGTAATAAGAAATACTCAGTTACAGAGTATAGTGAAATGCGTGGTACGTCGTATGGACAAGTTTCGATCTCATATCGGCATGAGTTATCGTTTATATTGTGGTAATATTTTGTTTATTTTTATGGATAACGGATAGCAAACGAGCAGAAGGACCACCTGATGGTAAATGGCTACCTTCGCCCATGAACATCTACAACACCAGAGATGTTGTAGACGCGTTGCCAACCTAGAGGATACAGATGGGGAGGACAATGTAGTGGTCCGCTATCGGAACCACCACATTTTGGGAAAAGGATGAGTGGGAAAGGGGAAAACTTAGCTTAGCTGCTATATTTCGCGGTTTGTCTATGACATGATAGTGGTCGCGAGCCAAACGGAGGACAAAGCTCCTACCACCAAACTAGTGGGATACTCGCCTCTTACGGGACGCTACCCAGCGGTGGAGGGGAATTGTCTTCTAACCCCGTCCACACAAAGGGAAAAGTATATCAAAAGTATAGTTCAGGTCATCACGAAACTTTTAAGAAAGTATGCGTAAAAAAAACTCGAATTCGATATTTAAGGAGGTTATTTAATGATCTTCGTCGGCATATCCTGAATATGTTTTCTCTTTCATAGTCCAAAGTTATAAATGTGTAACCAAATTTATCTTATACTCTTTAAACAGACAAAAAAATAAAATTCGCAGAGTCGTAAAAATGTGGAATTTTTAATTTAGCGAGAAGCGTAAAACGTTTAACGACATCAAAAACCATAGTGTAAAAAAACCCTGAACTTTTACGGGAATTATACTGTTTAAACTTATTCGTTTACTGACTTCATTTCCTAAAACTTAATTTTACAGCTTTCAAACACAAAATTAAAAATAAAAACTGTTATTAACATAGCCATCGAACCGTAGCGACGCATTAAGTTTTCATTATTGTGTGTAAAAGTTATGAGTATAGTCATAAAGAATATATAGATTGATTGCATTGTTTAAGTGTGGCGTTGGATTTTACTATCCAGTGCATATTTTCTTTAAATGAGCGAAAAGTAAAGATTCCTTTCTTTTCTTTACCTAGGTAAAATTTCGTATATTTTTGCCTCCTTAAAATGTGAGATATAACTGAAACTAAACATATACATACTAAACATATATTACTGTTGAACTACATTTAGTAGTTTAATTGTAATATAATGTGGTATCAATAACCTATAAAATTACCTTTTGTACAGTATAAAACATATTTACCAACGTAAAAAAGATATTTACCGTATTTCTGCGTGCAGGTTTTTTTTACCTCGCTACTGGTAATGTCCAGAAAACTATACATTATACGCATAGGTATTGCGTAAAAAATGCGGATGTGCAAGCATCACATCCTCAAACCTTTCAAGTATTATTTACAAAACCAATGTGTTCACTGTAAATTAAATTATAACTTTCTCAAAGTGAGAAATTGACATGCTACGTAGAAATTCAATTTGAGTTTAAGTTTTTGAGACAGTGAATGGTCGATTAAATTTAAATAAGGCCAGAAACTTTTATGTAAACTGAGCTACATTTTCGAAGTTTTGTAATTACCGTTTTAAATATTGCTTGAAAACGAGAGCGATGCTCAAAATTCAGTTTCGGTCAGGCACATTTCCTGTTAGCGGTTCAAACTTTTCGATGGTCTTTGTCAATGCTGTGTCGAAAAAGGACCGGCTCGTGTATGTAATTAAGATCCATTGTGACAACTTTCCTGTGATGTGGTTTAAAAGCAATCTCAAGTACGTAAGTGAACTCATCACAGTAGCATATTAATCAATGGAGTAAATATTGTAAACACATTTTATAAATAAGGATAACTAATACATTGAAAGAAAATAACATTATTGTATTTACTTAGTTTACGTATTTTTCGCATAGCTACAGAATAATCTGGTTGTAGTCACACCATCCAACTATGGAAGTAATTATTGAAAATATAAACATTCCTTTAAAGTAAATTTGATCCCCCCAAATTGGCAAAGAGATGACACGTTGCTATTATGCACCTGTCCTTCCTACGATTCCACCTATACCCTAATAACCTAAAAACGATCTTAAGTCAGTCAAGTCAAGTCATATGAAATAAATTTTAAAATAATATTATTTAACTAAAATGTCAAGATTTAAGTTTCTCAAATGCCAATTGTACGTCGAATTCTCAAGAATGATCCTCGAAATTGAATCGAGATTTCGGAATTTTAGAATGGACTCAGCCAGAGAAAGGTAACCTAATTTTATGGTACGCCTTCGGAATGGCATCGTCTCGACGTGTCTTCATGCTCCGCGAAAGCGATTAGATTCGTTCGGATGTAGAAAATTATGTAATACTGCAACCGACAATCTGGCACTTATTTATTCATAAAATAAGAGCGTTAAGCGTTATACAACGTTCTTCAGATATAATTATAACTAAACAAAAAAAAAATACACAGAGGAACAAAATTTAAAAAAATATCATGCAGTTAAAATGATTAACAGTGTAATTTTTTTGAGCTCAACCTCTATAATATAAATAAATGATTGAAAAGTTAAATTTCAAGTTGTTTGTTCTAACAAAATGATTACATTCCTTGTGTGTAATGAATTTCCGATAAGCACCTGATGCTGTAAATTGCACCATCAGGTCTTTTGCGTATTAAGCCTCTGGAGCCTAAAAAATAAATTAAAGTTTAAATTGTTTTATCGGAAAAACGTAATGACTGTTTATCGTTTTACGATTTTCCAGTAAGGGAAATCACGTGTTTACCTTTAAGTCCACAACTGTAGCATTATGTCCATGCGAATAAACAGGAAAGATTGACATTGCGCTCAAAACGTCCTCGTTGAGTTTTATTTAACACATTGAGAGGCAATGTAGCGCGAATACTCAAGCCTAGAGGCGGTTGTACGTGTGGTGGAAACAGGATTTTAAAACTTGGAAGGTATGATAGAGATAGAATGCCCGCTGAACATGCAGTGAATGTATTCGAGCGACGCCGAAGCGGAAGGTTTTCCTTATTTTTCTGCTCTCCCCATTTTTCTCGAATGACGTACACATGGGATGGGAACGGTACATGGTTTTTAACTTATCTAACATTTTTTCCTTGCAGGTGTGTCAGCGTTTAATGCACTTCCCTAGTTCAAAAATTGTATAAGAAAATAATTTAAATTCCTGCATCTACAAAATGAACCAGTTATGTTGTTTACTACATAATAACATTACTTAAAGTTTTGATAGAGCACTATTACGTTAATGAATCGATTATGTTATAAATTACGATTCGTAATGATTTATACTTATTATTAATTATTTAAGATGTAGAGAAATCAAGGTAAACATGTATATCATCTGCTGACATCTAAATAAAAAATAAAATAAAATGTCGTTACATAATATGCAGAAACGGAAGAAATGGTATGGTTGTGTGTGAGTTTTCAATCGGGGGACTTAACAAAAGTTGGAGGCGATATATTCTGCCACGTAGAAGGCACAAGATTCTCTCACTTTACTCTGCCTGTTGTGGAAGATCTTAAATAAAAATATAAAATAATAATAAAACATATATCATGGAAGAAAAGAAAAATCTGCGGTAGCACGTATCTTTTCTAATTACAAGAGTTCATGACGTTGGATAGAAGTTTCGTACAAGTGTTTCTAAAAAACAAACGGAAAGACTAAACTGTTGTGATTCTGTTTTTGCTGTACAAAAGTAAATATTAGAATATAATGTTCTATTCTTTTAAAATTGTATTTATCAATGATAATATATAGTGCACGTATATCTGTTTTGTTTTATTTATGATATTTATATATATTCTACTCGACTTTTGAAATTCAGCACTAATGAAATAGGTGAAAGCCGACACAGTAATTGAATTTATTCAGCTCTCATTGGCTTAAATGATACAATTTGAATAATTTTAAAAATATTTAGTTTAATATGTGAAAATGGGTTTATGTAACTTTGCACTCACGTCTATTTTATCACGTTACAAAAGGTAAGTACATACTTATAATTAGATAAAGTAATTTTAAGTGCTACGTTGTGATGATAACTGTGTTATCATTCATTTTAAGCCCATTATAATCAACAATAGATTATAATAATAATTCAAATAAGAAATCATTATATTTAAAGATTTGATTTACGTTTACCTTTTTTTTTTTTTTTAACTTTTTTTTTAGTAAATTATTAGGAGCTATGTTATACCTTAGACTGTGAACACCACAACGGCGCCTTTAGTATGATCACAAAGTGATATGCTTCTTATATTATTTGAGTGTAACACATGATGTTGTGATGATTATTTTTATTTATTTATCTCCATATCTCCCCTAAATTTGATAGGTAGCAATTTTTTTATTACCTTTTAACTTGTAATATAAATATGCTATGATTGATATTTTTTCAATTGATTTTCCCACTATTATTAGGTAACGTTAGATATGGCAAGGGCGGTACATTTTATCCATAGTTATATTTATTTTAATAATATAAATACTATACTAAGTTAAATTATTAAATACTGACCCAAATATATACGTTAGTCAATTTTCTGAGATTGATCTGAATTTTAGATTAGGGTTTACTTATAGAAAAGGCTCAAATATATAGAATAT
>JAKGSA010000005.1:161165-178004 GCA_033558755.1 Philaethria dido
TATATGTATAAATACGTGTTCATTTTAGAGTGACGTCTTAATGTATGTTTTGGTAAAAGCTAAGAATGGTGCAAACAAAGTTTTTACTCTTAGTTTGTGACTTTGCACAGACGAGGAACATATCTGCATATAAACTGAAAACATCAGTAATCCATGAACTTTTCACGTGCTCAGTACTGACTTTGCGCCAACTTTAGTTATACAACTCTGCCTGAAATTAAACCCGTATATTTTGTTCGTTATTACGTTTAAATTAGAAGTTACGATTCAAGAACTCTTTTATTTAAATATATAGCGGATATTAAGTAGCGTACTTAGTGTGACTGCGATTAAAATGTTCATATTAACTGGCTAAAATTAATTTTCTTATTAAAGTATCGTTTCATTTGCTTTGCTATATTTTTAGGCTCCAAATTTATGCTTACATAAAATGAAGTCGTATAATTTCATCAAAACGGTGCTGTCATCAATATGACGAGAATTATCTAAGAGGCGCGTGCCTAAGCCTTTTCGTCGAATTCATTAATTTACTTAATGAGCTAAACTCATAATGAACCTTTGTTGTGTTTCTCGCCCGAAAACCATTGTCTGTAAGTGTGAAATTCGCACTCTTGCTTTGTTGAATTGTTGATCTTCTATTAGCAAGGTTTTTGAATGAAGTCCCCATTTATTTAAATATCACGCTATAAGCCACTGCTATTTATGTTTTATCATTAAAATTATATACACGAACATAAATATATTAACTTATATTTACGATAATACTATCCATTATAAGTATAAATCTTTTATACATAAGAATCAAAATAATATACCCTTTCTTTCCTATGCATTATTACTTCCATCTGATTGTACGGTCGGCATCATCTGACATCTGTACATCTCCTCCTCAGCCATCCTCTTCTTCTGGACCCAAAGATATTAAATTTTTCCACTACTTTTAGGTAACGTCAGAGTTCAGATGAGAATGTCACGATGAGATGTTCCCATAATACTCAGGATGTAATGCTTTAGTAAATAGGACCAGTCAGCTTTACGGGTATCGCTATTCGCTCATGGGTAACAGCAGTCATCTCTAGCAATTTTACTAGGAAGCTAATTGATGACAACTGGCTACATTCCTTATGAACACTAAGCATCAGGCCACCTGTCTGTTCAGGCCACTATATAGTGTTCTCGGGATGTTGTACAAGAAATAATATCGTTAGCGTAAACGAAGGTGCTTTACTTTGGGCTTGTTCAGTGAGAGTGTCCAACACCACACAAAAAAGGTATGGACCTAGAACATATCCTGTACATACACGATCAAATGCCTTTCCATGTCTAAAAATACAATAAAAAGAGGTATGTTTTTAGCCCTATATTTTTGAAAGGAACATATTTATCGTAAAGGTATGGTCTATAGTGGATCATGGATGTAGCCATATTGGTTTTTAGTCAAGGAGATTTCTGTTCTTAACGGCGAAGCAAACTAATATAGTACATTAATATATAAAAAAAAGTGTATATTGATGAGGATTAATACATATAGTATTAATTTATATTAAATAGAATTAATATTTATATTAAGAAAAAGAAAACTACGGCTTTAACTTTAATTTTAGAAGAAAGAACTTGTAGGTGAGAGAAAGAAGCTTAGGGCAGTGGAAGAATAAAAAGGAGTGTTCAAACAAATTAAAATGATGATACAATTATAAATATTATTGTGTTATTTTACTTTCGTTGGGCCAGTACAGTACAGTACAACAACAGTAAACTTTAATTTTTTAGTTAGGCCAAAAGGCTAAAAGTTTTTATTAAAACAAAGTTGCTCTTCAAATGACATTCAGGTGCGAAATTTTAATTGGCTTAAAAATTAGTGCAAATTTTGCATTGTTCTCTGTTTCAACGTAATAAATATAACAATAGAATCTGTGAAGTAATTTTTTGTTAGTGTAGAATCTATGAAATAAATAAACGCAAAAAAAACGAGCTTTATATTTACATGTTACTTGTTTACTATTAGATACATTGAGATTTAGACGACAATCTTATAAAAGGAGTTTATAAAATTATGGTTTTAAATAAAATTTATGACATATTGCAAAAGTGAATTGAACGATTCCACTTGGAGTTTGGATCGCGTCTTATTGAATTATAGCTCGGCAGGACGTGACTGAGCCTCGCCCGTGATCGGACCATCGGCGCTCGATGTTTGCTCTACTCCTGTACATGTGCTGACTTTAATCGATTCTTAAGTGATTCCCATTTTATACTGGCCACAAATCCACAAATTACATTTTTTCTTAAATATATATATTTTTTTTATAGCTTCATTACATCAAAAGTCTTTGATGATCGTGAATTTGAATGAATTAAATGATATTTGTCAATACACTGCTTCAATAGGCTCACACTCCAAAGGTCGACGTAGCAACATCCCAAAAGGGTACTTGATAAAAAGAAAAGTGCAAAATGAATAATTTACACAATTTAATTTTACGATGGCCCTTCACCTATTCAGAAATGAGACACAATAAGTGAAAGGGTTTCTTTTCAGGCACCTCGACTCTAAAAAATTGAGGTAATGGAACGTGAATAACAATTCGACCCTCTGGGGGGTATGAATCGGAAGGTGGGCAGGGAGATAGATTGATGGTACCCGTTTGTAGCATCTGTCGTTTAAGTGATCATCGATTATAGATACACCTTCTTGTTTCTTTGTTTGCAAAGCTACATGACTTGTGCCTCATGGGCGAGGGGCGACGGGGCGTTGCATATAAGCGATGACGAGCTTATATTTCCTAACAACTAGTGTTCTATGGAAGCGGCATGACAAAAGCAAAGTTCCTGTAACACGAACAGTTGTTGTTGCTTTTGCCTTCGTTCTCAATAAATTTTTTTTATCGATTTTTGTTTTATTCGTACGTCACTATTTATTTTTACGCAGAATGCTATTTTGCTTAGTAATAAAATAGTTATTGATTTAAGTATTAACTATTTAACTAATATTGTTTTTGAATATCATTGGCTCTCTTTTAGAAGAAATATAATAATTAAAATTGATTAGTTATATCTTACTTAATTCAACAGTTGAGTTCTGCCACTCAAAATATTATCTCAATTTTGGACGGAAAATAGAGAATGGAAATAAAAAGTAGCGCGAAGAAACAGCCTTTATATTTTTATTTTCCTTCTTTACAATTACTCGATTTCAAACATTATACTTATAGCAATAGATATCAGTCATAGGATTTATTGCCAAAAGATTTAGTTAGCTTTGGAATGACATGAATGGTCGTTCACTTATTTTCCATTTTACAATTCAATGCAGTATCCCAATGTTTTATAGATAACTGCATACCGTATTGCAGGTAGTTACATAATACTGTCTTTAAACAATTTTCTGACAATTTATAAAGTTGATTCGTATCTTATTTTACTTTGTTCTATTAAAAGAATGAATAAAATTAAATTAGGTCATTGTTGATAGCTAGATGCAATTACGTTCGTTCTTTAAGATTCTGAACTTTAGAAGAGTATCCGTGGTTGCCTGATGGGTTAACAGGCGAGTTGCATTTAAAACTAATGGTTAAAATCGATCTAGATCTATTTTAAGTAGGAGATAAAATGTAACAAATTATTAATCTTTCGAAATTACAATTTTTATTTGAAGATTATTCATTTATTTTATTAAGTGAAGAAATTTTATATTTTAATGTATTTTTATGTACACATGAAAGGTAACAGTCAATACACACGTGACGCCACAAATGAATAAAGTTTATAGTGTCTTAGTGGGATCTGCCTGGAAACCCAAAATGCTTCGATTCTCATTAGGGAATTTATATATAACCAATATTTAAATTATTTTTATTTCCATTATAACAAGACGAAGGACAGTGTTAAATTCCGCTCGCAATACCTCAAATTCGGATAGCAGGTGAAAAATGGAGTGTCTTGAAACTTTCTGCTTACCCAGCTGCTATAGCTGAAAAATAAAGTTCACATGGCAGAAATGGAACTCTTGTTAGATAAGAGTACACGATGTAGTTGCTCATTAGAAAAGTTTGGTGACCTGCCAATTCTTAATTAATCGAGAAATACTGCTATTACAAGAAGGTTGTAGTTAAAACTAAATTGGAGTAAAGACGTTAACATATCAGAATACTTTACAATTTTTAGATTAGGCGTAATATTGAAAATATCATAATAATAAATTGTTTTATAATAGGGGTAAGTTAGTAGTTAGTACTAAATATCAATGAAATATAATATATTCTGTATTCTATTATTTATAACACTTCTAAAATATGACATTAATAATTATTATAGGTCTAGATACTCGTAAGCATTTTACTTTTGGGTGAATTTGATATGAAATCTGTTTCCTTTTTGTTAAAATTTGTATTAGTAATATATTTTTTTTATTAAATTTTTGTAGAGTAAGTAGTTTCTTGTAAATTTAAGTCAATGAAAATCTGTTTTATGAATCTGAAAATTGTTCATTAATTTGAAACGATTTTCTTTATTCACAAAATTAAGTTATGATTCTCAATAAATATATATTTTTAGTTTTAATAATATATATTATGTGCAGTGTAGTAGATGTAGAACATATAGAGACAAGGATTTTGCTAGCCGTCGGCACATCTTTGTTTCAGACATTCTCTATCCCGGGCTTTATACCCATAGGGTAAGTTTAAATATTTCATCAAAGTGAATCTACGAAACCGTATTAAATATTTATGAGGTAGTTCGTGTGCGATCACGTGGAAATAGATATTACAGAATACTAACAGAATTCATAAATTTCGATTATAATTGGTCGCGTATTGGTATTAGATTTGTCTGAAGGAAAATGCGTAAAATTTATTTACTAGCAATGATTTATACAAAGATTAAAATAGGAAAAAACGAACAACTTCAAATAAAATGCTCTAAAGAGTAATATTATTACGAATAACTTAAAAACTACTCACTAGGTCTTAGCTAAATTTATATGGAACCATATCAGAAACACTAGTTATCAATTAAAAAAAGATTAATTGAAAGTAAAAACCTTGAATGTTGTTTTTCATTATAGTGACGTTTCTTATAGCTGAATCTAAAACTAAGTTAGTAAAAGAATAGAAGTAATACTTATTCAGTAAGGAAGTTTTGTTTTCAGAAAAGCAGCAAAGTAAATACAAGTATAAGATTCGAAGAGTTTTGACAGAAGTGAGCTCAAAAGTCAGGACCACGAGTCTCATGCTAGTAAATAAGGATCATAGGATTATTGGAAACGGGTTATTCAATTCGTGAAGAAAGGAAATACAGAGTGTACCGTAGTAATGTGATGTGGTATACTTTGCTTGTATCTTTGCATTCATTTGAAATATTATATGAGGTGTTTTATAATCTGTTTTGTTTTTATAATGTGAGAAATATTTTCATATTTATAGAATAACTTTATATGACATTTCTGCGCAAAATATGGATACGTAATTAAATGTCAATATATATTTAAGTAGGCAAATTGCGAATTAAATTTTGCATCGTTTCAAAAGTGTATCTTTTTGCTACGTAGAGAAGCTACATAGAGAGTTTTGCTTTTCACAGGTAACAAATGTCACGAACGATTCTAGTTCACAGTGGAAGTGAAAATGTACGGCATGCTTACAATACATTCAGGAGCGGTGCAAAGCGCACTGCAATTTATGATCCTCTATACGTCTACTGAGTTTAACACTATTCTTATAGCGCCGCGTCTGTCTGTGTCGCGAGTTAGTCGAATTATTTTGTGATTATTTAGTATGAAATAACTTAAACTGTGTAATTGCTATGTGTGTGTGTTATACATAACGCTTTAAATAACTGTTGTATTAAATAATGTGCGAGGGTATAAATAAATAAGAATGCCATTTTAAAAAAAATGTTTTTAAATTGTATTTGTTTTGAAAATTCTATATACGAGTATACTTAGTGATGAAATTATTCTATATAACAACATAAAATACAATTACCATCTTTCAGAAAAACTGAAAATATGATGTAACAATCTTTTATTATAAATATTAAAAAGGCAAACATCATTGTCAAGGTAGAATGCTACGGTTTCAATTAATAAAATGATCCAGTTTCCCTTCTTTAATGTAATCTCAGACAAGGCAAAGTTGCAGAAATAAGTTTTGTAGATTTGTTCTGGAGACTCTTCTGTTTAAGTAAAGTATAAAACTGTTTCTATTATTTGTTCAGTCAAATCCCATTAACATGTTTATTGAGTCAATTAAGATATTTAAGTTGATATATTTTTAAACGTACTTGTAAAACTTGAAGAGTACAACAATACAAACGTTTTAACTTCTTTGCCGATAAATAACACGCATACCACTAAGGTAGAAACACTGCTTTCTAAATCTTTATTGTTACTTATATTATATACGATATAATGTTGCTTTTAAGATAAGCTCTTAATGGGTTTAGAATGAAGTTTCTAAATCAACAGTGTAAACAGTACTCATATATATGTAGGTATAAGACCTAATCGTATAAAGTATTGATTTTTATTTTGAAGACTCGAAAAAGAGAAAAGGTGTTACTGAACCATGTAAAATTCTATTAAAGCGTACAAATCAATTGGATGTGGAAGTTTGGAGAGGCGTGAGGTTACGTTAAAACTTTTGTGAGTTATTATACCAAATTTGTCGCTGAATTTTAATTTTCTCAAGCGACGGAATAAACATGACTTAAAAATGGTTTCGAATTAAAAGTTGTTCATAGTTTTTTTAATTCAGAGTTTTGTTGCGACGATAATATGCGTCTGAGTGTCACAGCTGTTTAATGCAAGTGAAAATTAAATGTTTAATTTTGTTGTACTTATTAATATTATTATAGTTCAATCAATTGATACTTAGCTTAGTCTATTTATACAAGTAGCTATACATGTTAAGCACGTACTTACTACAAGTCCATGTCCACTTTAGAGAGATTAGTGATCTCTAAGATCCGGTAAATACGTAAGTATATTCACATTATCAATTACTTTACGTGTATTGAATTATAAATAATGTGTTAAGCGAAAAACATCAAATCCAAACAGAAATATAAACGCGTTGATAAAATATTCTTCACATGACCTAGTAAATAAAACTGTATATTTAACAACTGCCCTGATTATTTTTATTTAGCGTGCGATTCCGTCCGCGATATTACCTACTTCCGTTAAGCACTTATAAAATATGTCATATTAAATGAGCTTTTAAAATTTAATTTTCATAGAAAACAGCAAAATTAAATATTTTAAGTAGAATTCATCGCATCATTCCATAATTACATTAGTTGATGTAAATACTCATTTTAATTTTTGTTAACATTTGTTTTTCTTTTTCTTTATGTTTATCTGCGAATTTCGTTACAACAATACTCTAACCCAATATGAAGACATGTTATTCTTGGTTTATTTCCCACATTTAACAATGCGTGTTGAGTTTTAGAACGCAATGCCACAGCTTGGAACTCAGATCGGAAAAATAAAATTAACTTAAATATAATCGATGAATGGATCGATCCCACGACCAAGGAAAATATATAAAACATGTTTCTCAACTGCGTCACGATGGCGTCAAGTGCCTCAACTGAAATCAAAGGATAGAAAACTTATTTAAGTAATTAAAGTTAGACGTTTTTGTTCTGATATCTTTTGGAGTTGATCGCTTGGCTATTAAAAGATTGTGTTAAGTACTTTGAGGTTATTCGGCTGTATGATTTAATTTATAATCTTGTTACGAATATTACATTTATTAACATAGCAATATCCTTCAATTAAACGGAGTAAGACAAAAAGATAAACATCTAAAGTTTGTTTATTGAAAACATTTACATTTTAATGCTTACTAATACGCTTAAACAATTTAAATTGTATAATAGGGTATTTTGAACAATTGGTTTAAATAATTGCATACAATCTGAGATATGATTGTTCAATGGAGTAAATTTACCATAGTGAGGAACCCACTACGATCTCGTTTGCAGTCAGACGTCGTCCCACTGCGCTATGATGACTTTTCTCTATCTATTTGGCAAATTAAGCAAAACTGGTTGCGTAAACTTTTACATTCCTTCTTGACTGTATCAACATTTTATGTGGCGTCATGTAATATAAAGTAAGCTCCTAGCTGCGGAAATAAAAGCCTGTATAAAACCTGGGCAAATGATGTAGTTACATATATGGGAGAAATCGAATAACTTCTCCAATGAAACCTTTCTGAAAAGGTTGAAAAGACCTTTGTGACAAAATGTTGGCATAAGAGTGCATTGTAAAAAATATAGCTGAGTGATAAATTCAAGTGTATTTAATAAAAGAAATTTATTAACATCGTAAAATTATGCTTATGGATTTGGGGAAATAAAAGCTTCTTTTGCGTTAGTTAGATTCAAACTAAGTGTACATTTACCAACATATATCATTTATATCAAATTAGTATAATTAATTTAAGAAAATAAACATAACTTAGAGAGAAAACATCGTATTATTTCAATGTAAGATCTCTTGCGAAACCCTCTTCTATTAGTCAGTATTATTTCAGTAGTAAACCGGGAATGAAATGGGGAAAGGACGAAGAGAATGGGGATAATTAAACATTTTTCCACAGCGAGCTTAAATAAACTCTGCAGGTGGGTATAAAATGAGGAAATAAAACGTGGGTATAACAACCATTTGTACCCGATTTCAGCATATCCAAATACGTTTTTATACTAGCAAAGCCCCTCATATAAATCTTTTGGAAAGATTTGATATGTAAATTTTAAAGTGTAAATGTAAAAATATTTTCTTTTTATAATAGTATAAAATAGAATCTCTAATATTTGCTAAAAATAAAAAATATATATATTATTTAGATTAATATTTGCTCTCTAGAACTTTTATCATATAAAGCTACATATTATCTCCCATTTTACAAGGAAAGTTTGCCGATAAACTATTATTTAATATGGTAAAGCATACAAAGTAAGCAAAATTTAAAGCAAAATTCAACTTTTTAGTTGAGTTTTATATTTATTGATAACATCTAAAGGCTTTATTAATAAATGATTATGAGAATTCATTTATTTCTTTGTTTTTTTGGGTAACTCATTGAAATTGAGTGTTCCGATTTTCATTACAAGCATGCATGCATCATCTCGTAGTGAACGCGGGTCACTGAAATAAATGAAATTATAAGACAGATGAAGTTTGTGTTTCAAATTGTTTATTGGCTGTCCTCTTTAGAATCTTTATTAAAAATATTATTTCGACTTTTGACGTAGGCACACATACATAATTGTTAACAGCAATCGAAACTGTCTATATTGGATAATAACTAGAATTACATTTAAATGAATAAAAATAATTAATATAATAGAATTTCTTTTAGACATTATTGATCATCTACCTTTTACAGGTGACTTGTGCAAAAGTAGACTTCTGCCTACATTACATTGCTCCAGTTAGCATGAATCCTGATTTAAATAGAGCTTTAGCTGTGTAATAGATTCTTGAATCATTGCGAAGGCATTGAATGCTTCGAAAGTTGCGAAATTATTAAAGACTACTTAAGTTATTTTGTGGAGGAGGGCGTTAATGGCTACAACACAGTTCTAAACTATAGTAGTCATTACCGAACTTTATTTATGTGATTTTTTTCCAATCCATTTCCAATTCCAGAAGTCCCAATAAAGATTTTTTACAATATTTTTAATATAAAAAAATGAGTAATTATGAAACATTAAAATTATGTTTACCTAAGTTTTTGGAAATCTTGGTGAAATTGAAACTACTTGAAATCCAATCACGAAATTAACATTCATATAGAAGCAAAAGTAAATTTCAATTTTTATTTCATTGAGATTTTTATATCCGACGTAATCTACGTTATCAGATTGAAGTGACGTTATTTTACAGAACTATTACTGTTTTTTGCTTCATGCTGTATCCCGCATATAGCAGGGTGGGCAGAGAGAACCTGAGAACCTAGTGTTAAGACATTCAGTTCCCCACTTTCCACCGAATTGAGGCTTGTCGTGGCGCAGAGGCACAAGCGTGCGTCTGTAAACACGACTGATTGTGGGTTCGATTCCCACTCCAGGAAAAGTAAAAGTCTATTATTTTCAATTCCTGGGTTCAGCAACAAGGCAAGCGCAGTGTTGTTTTCCGCCACTTAACACACAACTATTACTTATTTTAAAAAAAATGTTAAGTTATTATAAGCTTACTATTTAGATTGACTACGTAAACTTATAATAACTAATATCATAAACTAAATATCATTAAAAATATTATAACTTTTTGTATACTTTTTGATCTAAAAATTTAAAAATAGGTAACTATTATTGTTCTAGCGGAAAATGGCTTATAGATCCTATGGAGTCAAATAGAAATGTTGGGTTCTTTCTAGAGTTACGTTTGCATCTGATACGATTTGTATTGCCAAGAGGTAATGTGTACAAGCATGTAGAAATGAAATACCAGAGAAAACTAGGTTAGGAAAGCTGAAAACATTCAAAACCATAGTCGCAGCTAAGCATACTTGAAGGGGAAAAACTTTACTAACGAGGTAAATGAATGGTGTACTAATCGGCTCGAGGCGGACATGGAACATTAGAGTAATAAGTAACTGTTGCACGGAATAACAAGTTCCGTGTTAGGGGCTCACATAACAGAACCGCCGAAGGCGACACTACGATCTCTTTGAAAAAGATAACTATTTAACCTATTATACATATATGTTTGGTATGCCATCATTATAGTACCCATCATTATAGTAGGGAGTATATCAGAACGTATAATCCTTCCTCACTTACATATTTATATAGAGAATAAATAATATAAAAATTATTTAAAATATTTCTTATGTAATTGCTAGAATTTGCTTTTAAAAAGATGATTCTTTTGTGTATCTATCTAAGTAACTATATTGTTTGTCCATCTAACACAGATTACATTTAATCAAGATAAAAATGTATATATTGTCATATATCCCAACAAAAACAGCAGATTGGTTTTCTACGCGTGGGTAGTAGTTAACACTAAGTTTCAGTGGTTGTAGCCAAAATATTTCACTAATAGTTATTTCTCAACTCATCTTAAAAACGAATAGTATTCATGGAAAACAATTTCTAAAATGCTTTTGAATTATGTAGGTGACTTTTCAAATACTAATTACGAATTTAGGCTGTTTTATGTGTTAAATACATTTTTAACATGTTATCGTAAAGCTAAGTATTTTACTTAGCTTAATAATTGTAAGTAAATGTTAACTATCATTCTATTCTATATATGAAGATGTTTTTACTAACAATATCGAACGGCTGTCTATATTAATAATTCAGATTCAGACCAATTACATGAAATGACGAAAGGTAAAAATCAAGGACGTAAATGCACCAGTTAGGCTATAAATTCCAGTTTTATTTGAGAATCCATTTTTACACAAAAATAACAAATTCTTAAATATCTTCGAAACCATTAAAAATTGGTGAACATTTAAAGTATCCGTTGATCCTGTATATCAGTTATAATGCAGAGGGCAAATCATAAATACCAATTCTAAGTAGAAAATGTATTTTGTTCAGAAAGAATATCCACAAGCACAAATGATAATACAGGAACTATTACCCATAATTGAAAAGCGTCAAGTAAAGGCGGGCAAGAAATCTTTGTTTTGCTATCGGAGATTTTTACGAAATTGAGTACAAATTGCCAAATGTGACTGCTAAAGAAAAAAAAATCTTGCATTCCGTCTATTCCGAGCACTTAGCTAAATTAATGTGAATTATGTAGCAGTAAAAGAAGTGATAATATTGTAATGCTTCTATTATTCTCTCTATAGATTGTGAATCAATCATCTTTTGAGGAAAAATGTTTCTTTTTTCTTTAAATGCCACTAATATATGCCAAGGAGGCGCTGTAGATCGTGTTTGAATAAATCGTAATGCAATGGTTGTAAGCTCTAATTCCAATATCGAACAATATACTTATTGTGACTCGAGCTCGCAATGTTCAGAAGTGATTTTGGTACTTAGTGTATTTTAGTATGTTTAAGTGGTTAAGTAAAAACCATGATAAAATACGAAAAGTTAGGGTTAATCACTTATGTTTTCTTTGATTACGTAGTGATTGAGTGATATTAAATTATTAATAATAAAACGTATTAAATTATATATAACATACATTAATATTACAAAAAAACAAAAACTTTTTTTTTTAACTTCACGCGGTATCCCGCATATAGCAGGGTAGGCAGAGGGAACCTGAAAACTTAATGTCAAGACACTCCGTTCTCTTTCAACAAATCCTTTCCCCACTTTCCGCCAAATTGAGGTATTGCGTGTTGAGTGGCGGAACTCAACGCCGCGCTTTGCCTAGTTACCAAACCCAGAAAATGAAAATACTTCATTCCTGGAGTGGTAATCGAACCCACAACCTGTCGCTTTACAGTCGCACACTTGTGCCTCTGCACCACGACAGGCGTTCAAACAAAACCTGTTCTCAAGAATTATAAATGTTCGGTATAACATTCTTATAATTACCAATATTCTTAATTCTCGTGATTTAAAGGTATTATTTGCATACCTTGATATAGCTGCTTTGGTGAGATTAAATAATTTGGAATTTTGTTTCATATTTAGATATTAATTTTGAGCTCAGCCTCCAGTACTGTACCGCTGCGTCGAGCTTTTGGAAGTAATAGCTTTATGAATTTCCTTTCATTTTTTAATAAGATTTCCGTATTACGAACGAAATTATTGTGTTTCCTACAGAAGCGGAACCAAAATTAAAATAGGCTTATGAAACATTGTCCTAAATATATTTTTGGTGTAAAAATAAATACCTATGTATTTGGTACTACAAAACTTACTATTACTGATCGTCTAGTGTAGCGTAGGTAGTCAAAGAAATAGCAAGTAACCTAGTATGTAGATAATTCGCTTTTGACTTTTCGCCTGAATTCGAGATATTGCATGTTGAGTGGCGCAACAAAACGTTTTTGATTATTGTATATTGTACGTGTATAATTAACAGTTTAAAACATCTAAATATGTGTATTCTCTTTGTTCACACTTGCATGAGGTAGCGATACCTTCTCATACTTGGATGCCCACCTTTATTTATACAAACATTTTCATTGTATAAGAAATAAATAATTTTAATTGCGCCATGCTAACAATTTCAGTTAAATAATCATGAAAATAGTTAAAATAAAAATAATAATTACATTTTCTATCAAGGAAAAAATATGCTAGATGTTGCTTCAGATTCTAAGCTATATATGTACTAAGTTTTATAAAATAGTTCATTTCTATTCAGCAGCTATCAGTATATAATTGACATTATTTTAATTACCAGGTATTTCTAGTAATTAAAATAATTAGAATTCATCATGAATTCTATAAACAGAATTTAAAAGCCACAAAGGTTTCGCAATAATGTAATGTTAGCTCTCGGTAAGCCAAAAACAATTCATTTCTGCAGATCTCCCCGCCGCCTGCCCAAAGACGCCGTGGGAAGTTAGCCGATCCGTGAAAAGCAATTCTTCTCGTGCCGTTAGCTTCCTTCACCGTACATTTAATGTGGATCGATATTTTGTTATAGTTTATTTATAGTATTATATATATTCAAACAATATTTTGTTCATTTTGTTTAAGTACTCGTATACTAAATTTTATAAGCGGTATGGATAAGTGATTATTTCAAGTTAAACTTTTGTACTAGTCCAAGACGCTGTGTGTGTTATACCAATATTTTCATAATCGTATTTCTATACGATTGTTATGTTTTAGTGATATACAATATCAACCCTTGTACTAGTATGGTTGATATTGTTTGCTCGAGTGTAATTTATGAATTATATAAGTAAGAATCTCTATGGAGTACATGTAAAAAGATGACTGGTAGGACAAATAGAATAACATCACTTTTGTACGTGTAAGAGGCGTGTTACGTTCCCCTTTTTACTTGTTATGCTTGCTAAGATAAATATACAAAGAAAAATTCCGTTGAAAACGTTTCGAGTAACATGATTTTTAGGTTTTTTTTAGTGATTTATTCGGAATCTGTTGTTTAATATTCATTTTGATGAATACTATGTTGTGTGGCTACATCGTATTCTGTTCCTAATAAAATGTAAGTAGGTCTTTATTTATGTGTAAATACCAATCATTATATTATGTTATTACGCGAAGGAAAAAGCTTTGGATCCCTCTTTGTGAAAACTAGGCAGAAGGAAGAGTATTTTATTAGTATTTTTATTAAATTGTTTTATATATATATATATATATTATAATGTAATTTTTTCTATAATAATATATTAAATTGATAAAATACATACATTACTCACACTACCATATGTTTGAAATACACTTTTGTATTGACACCTTCCTAAGGCAATATGTATTTTATACATGAATAAGGTTACTACTATGCACGAGTATACTCGTACATACTCCACAAAGAAATAAAAGAAATGTTTTGAGAACATATTTAAAACCGCTGCCGATTTTTTTTTTTTTTTTATTAATAATGCAGGGTCCCTCTGACATAATCAGAGACTTTGTAAAAACACATTTAAAAACAACAAATACAACAATTTAAAGGCCTAAAAATTCAAAATTTTGACTATGACCGCTGCCGATTTGGCTAAGCATACTTTATATGATATCGGTTTTAAATACAATTATCGTTATTAATAACGTTTATTATGAAAATGTAGTCTATATTGAAAGCGTTTTCTTATATTACAAAACTATATAATAAGCATTAAAAGTGATAAAATAAATATATTTTCAAAATTAGAAAGTAATTTAAAAATTATGAATGTAAAATTAATCAATACCGGAATCAAAAAGAAGTAGAGGCCGCCCGCCTTTGACCTGGTGGTCCACTATCGCAAGAGACCTAAAACAAGATAGGTTGCCTGAACCGACAACCTAGGACCGTACGTCTTGGTGCAGAAGAGTAAGGAGACCCGACCCCAAATAATAGGATAAGGGTTAGAAGAAGAAGAATGTAAAATTAATCAAATTAAATAACTTCGTTTTCAGTGACTGAAATAAAAGATACCATATTGCTAAAATATATATTTTTTTAAATAATCATAAAGATTTAATAATCTGTGACTAGTCTGCAAGAGATTATAAGTGTTTAATGAACGGAAATGTCACTTAAGGAAGGCTTTAATTGAATATTGATTTCTTAGTACTTTAAAGTTTGCACAAAGGACGGTTTTATACTAGATAACTTTAATTAAGTACGTCCTTTTCATCAAGAAATTACAGGAAAGTCTTGAATTAAATTTTATATTTTAACAAAAAAGTATATCTTTCACCGATATCTTCTATTCTCGGTAGGTATATGTGAATCTGAATTAGGTAATATCTTTCTTCATATAGATGCTTCAGTCTAACTAAGTCTATTTATCTTGGAATCCAACATTCGAAAGGGAAATCTTGTCACAGTAAAGTTACGCATGTACGAGTAACATGGTCTAATTGTTGTTCGCCTCTTAAAACCGTGATTAATAGAAAATAACATTTAAATAAACGAAGTTCGTTACCTTGGCTTTAATCACTTATCTTAAATTGATGAGCGATCTACACTCTCTCGTAGTTCTCTCGGATAATTGTTTTATAGTTTTCCTTCATTAAGATACCCAAGAGGAAATAGCTATGACCGGAATTTGAAATGCTTCTTATTCTCTGAAGACTTTTTAAAATATTATCATAAACAAGAATTTTTATATTTTTATTACCGTCGATAATTTATTAGTTTATGTATTTGTTAAATGCTCTAAATACTGCGAATATAATATGGCGAATTTTGAATTTTCGTGGGTTACGTATAATCGAATTTCGATTTCTTTGTGGCGTTATGTTGGTACATATGTCTCTCACTTATGCTGACAAGTTCGGCCATTTTGAATGTTCAGTTAATTGTTGATAGCTGCTTTGCATGCACGTGTTTTGGTTCGTCTTCGATTTTTACCTATCCAAAAAAATGGAACAAAGAACCTGTATCAAATTTTGTGTGAAAAAAGAAATTAAGTGCGCGGATGCATTCCGAATGTTGACTGTGGCATATGGATAAGCTATTTTGGACAAAAGCAACGTTTATCCGTGGTACAAACTGTTTTCAGAAGGCCGAGAAAATGTGAACGACGAAAAGCGTTTTTTTTCAGTTTTACTTACAGTTTTCTTTGATTGCAGGGGCGTGGTGCATCATGAGTTCTTGCCACAGGTTAGAACGGTGAATAAGGAATATTACCTGCAAGTTATGCGCAATTTGCGCGAACCAATCGGCCAGAAACGCCCGAATTTGTGGACCACGATAACGCCCCTGCTCACACATCGCTGCTTGTACGCGACTTCTTGGCCAAAACCAACACACACAAAAATTTTGAAGTGCTTCGAAGATTCGAAAAAACGTTGGCACAACCTATCCCAGGGCAATTACTTTAAAGGAAAACAAAATAGATATTAACGAATACATAAATATTTTTTGAAAATACACAAAATTCGCGATACTTTTGGAACACACCTTGTATAGACTTCTTGGAAAGGAAAGGGGAGCACTAAAGATTTACCGAAATTCCCAGAAAACGGGATTTTAGGGTCTATAGTCCAGTTGCGGAATGCCGCTAGTAAAATATATAATAATACATTTCTTTTTGTGTAAGGCTAAGGTCGTTGTAATAGACGTCTTATGTGTACTTAAAAGAAAACTTATTTTAAAAGTGTTGGTAAGATGTTTTAGGAAACAAAATATATTTTCAGAGTTTTTCATCTTTTTATTAAACACGCAATACGAGGTGTGTTCAAAAAGTAAGGTGACTTTGTATTTTTAAG
>JAKGSA010000005.1:178407-219934 GCA_033558755.1 Philaethria dido
GCCAAATTTCACAGTCACCTTACTTTTTGAACACACCTCGTATATCTATGCATGAACGACGATACGACAGAAGTTAATATTTGAAATACCAAAACGACATGCCAAGAAACGCGGCATTCTATATAAATATCTCAGAAGTATGTTATGCGTTTAACAGTGCAACCAAACATGAAAACAGAGCGACTTGGTCATAAAGTAGGAAAAAGTGGCCTCATTTATTTTCCTTTTAGCGATAAGGGTGGCGTACCCATTGTAGTCAGATTCCCGTCACCTGTCAGATTTCACGACGTTACACACTGACGGAAACCATCTCTATGAAGGTCTTAACATAAAATAAATTTATTTTCTTTACAAGAAAAATCGTAAAGCCATGATCAACCAACAAGAACTCTTTTTGTGGTATTTGTAATAATATATTTTGAGTAATGTACACTATTATCCTGTGATATAAGCACCTGTGTATAACTTAAAATAAATATTTACAAAATAAACCTTTTAGTGAAACTATACGGTTTTGAGAGCTTTAAATATTATTTTAAACGTTTTGTGTACTCAATGTTTAAATTTCAGTAAATATTTCAGTTTTTGCTATATTTACTCATATTTTCTGGGTAATATTTTTTAAAGTGAATGCTTGTTAATAATATTTGTGTACAATATTTATAAAATATATACAACTTGTTCATGTATAAGTTACAAAACTGATTGTTTTGTTCCGATTGTTGTTCCTTCACGGGAAGCTCAACGAATAAGTAAAATTAAAAGAACTGTTCTTACAGATATTATTAATGAAAACCTAATGAGTATCTGTGCTAAAATATTTTCAGTGGTTCATTAGGTATACAGAACGCAATGCATGTAATGTGTATGAATAATATAATATCATAAATGATACCTAAATTTATATAGTTTGGAGCAACATTTTGGTTATCATTGCGGCATTAGAAATTGCGGGGACGAATCTAAATATAACAGCAAATTGCTTATGAAAATTATGCTTTACCATTAAAGTAATAAGGGTTGTAATGAAACGAGCAGTTTGTATATTGGACATAGTATACTAAGTCGTAAACCTGGTGCGGGCGGCGAAATTAGTACTAATGGTCACTACAGCAATACGCCATCGCGTGACTGCCGTCCGACTCTCTGCAGATAGGGAGAAAGGCAGGTAAAATATTTTTATTGCCTCATCCAGTGGTTAATAGTGACCATTAGGTGGTTCAATGTTTTGTTTATCTATGTCAGTCTTTGAATTATATAAATGGTTATGGAAACCAATTCTGAATATTTATATATTATAATATATTTAATATGGTATATAACGACTGTTATTGTTATATTTATTATGTTTTTCAATAATCTGTTATGCGTCTAATATATTGATATCGCTACGTTTACTCTCCCCAGGTGTTACTAGCGCGGGATAAGAAAATTGAAGTTTGTTTTTAATCAAAGCTAGCAAGCTTTTACGTTATTAAGTTTCCTGAAAGGAGAAGTTAAAATAAATACTGCTAATTTAAAGACAAAAACTCAAAATGAAATTGTATAATAGAAATTGGGTCAAAAATATTGATTGTAGTTTTACAATCAATTCTAACAATGGCATCAATTACAGTTGAATATATGCTACATATCGGGGAAAAAAGATTTTGCAATATGAAACAGTGTATTTTTAATGTCGATTAAAAAATGGTATGGTAAGTTATTGTCTGTTTTATAGTGAAAAAAATTCTACAAAAATCAAAATTAATGATTTTTTTTCATTAAACTCAACCCTTTTTATAGTTAAATATATGTCGATGCATACACTATGCAATAAATATTGTTAATAATATAAAAAAAACTTATAATAAACTTTAACCGTAAATGGCACCATAACTTATGTCTTCATTAATCATTAATATATGTGTAAATCTTTAATCATTAATCAAAATATAAGAAGAAGGCAATAACAACGGTTAGATATATAAATTCATAACTGAAGCTTAATTGGTAATCCTAATTGGCCAGTATATTTTAAGATATATTATAGTAATATAATAGGAGAGACTGTATCCTCTGTCGGCCGGGGTCGATAATGTCCCTACAATATCATACAAAAACACTACTTATTATTTACAGTGGAGAATTTCGCTAATTATATACGAATACAAGGAAATTCAAACAAAGCGTGAGCCGAAATAATGAAACAACAATCCTTCTTAATTCTTATCGTTTTCAACAGAACCGGCCCAGCAGGCGGGTAATGAATCTTGCAAACATTGTTGGCTTTGGAGTATGAAGTTAACAGATTACATGTATATTTAATTCGAGCTCGCCGTACAGTCATCGTGAAAGGCCTCAAGAAGTAGATATATAAGAATATGTTGCATGTACAATGTACATAACTAAGTAGCTTTCCAAAGTTTATTGAATTTGAAAGTATGTTTTCCTCTTTGATATCTCATCTGTCATCATCACCACCAGCTTCATCATCTTGCTTAATGTTGTCTAGTCTCGTAAGATTTATTAGGATTGTTATGTATTGTTGTAAAAAATATGATATTAAAAATGTTAGTAAATCAGACCTTGATGTGGTTTGAGGACAAATACAAAAGAAAATATAAAAAAATAACAATTTTCAAGCATACAAAGAGTAGAATATAAAAATTATAACTATGACGATATAAACTAAATATCATGCATGTGATTCCGACTATGGTTATTAGAGATTTAACGAAGCAGTATACAAGTACGAGTAAGCAAGTACGTGCAGATATAAATAAAAACCTTTTTTGTAATAAATTTGTAAACATGTTAAACAACCTTAAAAGTTCAGAAGTATTAAATTACAAATTCAATTAATCTTTATAATTGTTTCTTAATACAAATCCAATTAATTTTTATCCATTTGTAAACTTACTGTTTATTAAATGACAATGAAAATTGAAATATAAGTACTTTGGCTTTGTTTATATTGATTTTATTAAATAAACTTAAATATTTGTGATTCATGTGCTTTAATTAAGTAAAAAAGAGCAACAAAAAGTTTTGTTCTTTACTTTTATGTTTGATATTGATTTAAAATTCGCATTTGTTGCAACCACATTTGCAATACTCCCAAATATGGAAACTAAACTAGAACGGAGCATTCTTTTAGATTTGGTTATCTGCGTAAAATTTACTAAGGAGATTAAAAACATATTATACTTGTTAAAAGACAAAACACATTCTATATATTATATATTGAAAGAGTCTTACGGAAACGGATACGTTTACAACTCTCCGAATCGACACATTGTGTGTGGTGGAACTCAGTGGACGAGATGGAAATAGTTAAATATATATAAGCAGATTTATTATATATTACAAATTTTTATTTTAAAATATAATAACAGCTTGTTTATTTACATATTACCCTTATCACAATCTCCTTAATCACATTTAAGGAAAAATTTACCTGTTCGTTAAAAAACTTGAAAACTTGGACGGTAATGATCTTAATAGTACTGTAATAAGCAGAAAATGTGGATCGACGAGCGGACGAGGCCGAGATAGCGCGGGCCTGGATGATTAATGAGTAGGTTACCCTTGTCCTGACATGTCCCATAGCTGCTGATTTTTAAGATAATTAACACCCAAAAGTCATTACAGAAGACTGAAAATTAATTTTTACCACAATAATTTTCTATAGAAAAAAATGTATCTTCTTTTATTGTCTAATAAGGAATATTTTAATTTCACCTACACTAAAACTGTCGTTTTAATAAAAACATGAGGTTTATAATGAAAGTTGAACTCTTTACTAGTTACATGCGCTGTACGATGCATTAAATTTTAAATAAAACCAATTTTCCATGAACAGTTTAGGGAGCAAAAAGTAACGGTGAACAAACATATGCAATTTACAAACTAAAAAAAACAACTCGTGGGAAATCCTCTGAATGCAAATTAGGCAATAGGTTTTCACAGTTAAAACATTTCTCGATGAATGCATTGTACGTAGCACGTTTGGTGCGTGGTCCCCACGTTTTATGAAAAGAGTGCTCGTAGTTGTGCGTGTTTTTGTATGTAGCGTTTATAATTTGATATAAAAAACAAATGGCGAGATTGCACTTGTCAAAAATTCAAATGAACAGAATTTGCGAGTAACCGAAATATCAGATGGAGGCCATCATGGCGCACAGGGACAGCATCTGACTGTAAACCTGAATGCGGGTTCGATTTTCACTCAAGGGAATGAGTAAGACAAAATATCTGGTAAGACAAAGCGCGGCGTTGAGTTCCGTCACTTAATATGCATTGTCTTGAATGCGGGTGGAAAGTGGAGAACAGAGTATCTTTACACTATATTCTAACAACCCTGTCATGTGATATAAAGTATGAAGCTTAAATACTAGGTGCACAGAAAATATGTCATATGTTAATCTATACACACTTTTAGTATTGTCTTATAATATTGTTTTTGGATCAAGACAAGTTTGGCTCTTACATTTATAAATTGTTTATAGTTGACATTAATAATATACAATGCTTAATTACTTGGTAACGATTCTCTTTGAAAACATACTAGCATGGAGTTAATTTAATATACGCGTAAGATTTTATTGCATGTGGTGCTGCGCCAGTTCACAGGCGTGACGTGAAAGTAATGCATATCCCACTCTTATTACACGTCACCTCGTATACACTAATACAGTAACAGAACCCAGCGTGAGAAGGATGGTTAATTGGTCTCATTTTACTTGATTATAATTAATTTGTTTACGCAACAACGCTTGTATTTGAAACACAGTGTGCGTTCTTGTAACACATGAAGGGATGGTCCGCTTCGTGATCCGAATAGTTAAGCTTAAAGAATACGTGGATTAGTAACACACTCTTTGTAAACATCCAATCAGAATGTTGACACTCGTCTAGTATTGACTGTGTACAAACGTGGCGTTAAAGCGATCCTTGAATACTAACAATCATTAACTTATTTGCGCTTGGAAATGTATGAAATAGATATGCTATTATGATTTTAATATCATTCTATTTTATTGAATGTGTCTTTTATACAAATAAATACGTTCTAGTTTTTTTTAAATATATATTTAATCGAGTAAAGTCTATATATAGACAAAATAATAGTATTAATACAGTAATATAAACTATTTAATCAAATAAAAAATACAGGCAACAATATCTATTATTTGTATGTGAAAATATTATCGAAAAAAGTCGTCCTATCTTTAAATTATATAGTTGTTCTTGTTCTTTAACGAATGCAAAATTATTTACTGTTGCAATTGAAATTGCATTTCATCTCATTTGAAGTGGAGAGTGCTTACGAACTATTTGTAAAGACCATACCATTTAGCGTCAATACAATGGGGGACTTATCTAGCCAATTATTCTTTGTAAACTTATTATTTACAATCAGAAATTGTTCTATTCTTTTGTTCGCATTTCTTCAGTTACCAGTTGCGTAAAGATTCTTTAGCCAATAACGTCATTGTTCAGCAAATGAGATATTGAATTTCAATTAAATGTAAATTTATGCAATGAAATGCTTGAAAGCTCATGTAGCATAGTCTAAAGTATATTTTGTTACTAGTGGTAATTATAGTTATTTGTAACAGTTATTGAAGTAACGTATTATAGCAGCAGTATTAAAAGAGATCTTTTATATTCGTGATTTTTACACATATTAAATGAAACTATTTTAACAGGTCGAGACCTGATTTACCAGATTGATCTGATTGACCTAAATTTAATAAAATTATAAAAAAGGTAAATTCTCATAAATATATATTTTTGGAAAGTGCATTTTTGGTAATTTATTATTATTATATCCTAAGTAAGAGAGTCATTTCTATAAGGAATGCAGAAGCTACTTCTATATTAAATTTGTACCAATTAGTAAGTAGTAAAATTTTCACAATTTTGACCTGACTTCAAAATGGAGGCTTAAAACATGGAGTGACCGTTAGATATGATTAATTATTAGGTTGTTCAATATACACGTCAACGATATTATTATATCAAATATATGAATATTTCAGTATTTTGGACATAATTTAGGAAAATCTTAAATTTTATTGTAATATTTGCTGTCTAAAATCTAAAATCATCATCTTCAAAACTAAAGCGTTCTAATATAGCGCTGGGGATAACCACATAACGTATAATTTTCTAATTACATGAAAGCGATAGGGCTGAAATGCTTGCAAATTGCTACTCAGTCACTGTAAGCGGGTCTGCTAACTTACCTCCTAAATGATATTATCAACGTTACTTTTAATAAATTTTGTATGATACTTGATAATAAATAAGTAATTACACTAAAAATCAGACTAATATTACAGCAGTAATCTTCAAAAATCCTTATATTCTGTAAAGTATGTATGGTAAAAATAGAGACTATTGTCATTGGTATAAGTCGACTGTATACGCTATGGTATGCGGACGGTAAATTTATGAATAATGGTTATTTCTTAAAAGAATTCTATAGCGCTTGAGCTTGTTATAAATATTTTGATGGTATTCAGATATCATACAAAAAAATCATTTCTTAATTAAAAAGGATTGAAGCGAAGCTGTCGACAATGCTTGTATAAGAAATAGATAATTAATTTTTCTGTGAAAAGATACAAAAATGAAAGAAGCATTCAAACATTTTCTTTAATGGGTTAGAGTAAGAAAGAAAGAGGAGGGTTTTCATTAAGTAAGCTCAAACATCAGGTTTTATTGGATTATAATTAAAATAAACAATAATGATACTAACTGTCTGATTTAAATTAATATTGACTGATATAGTTTTGGTTAGGATATTGCAAGTAATTATATAATAGCAAATGTATTTATTAAAAAAAAGAACAAGCGATGTTGAAAATGTATAGGTATTATTAATTAAAATACAAATGACCTTTAAAAATCTTTATACAATATGTAGAAATTAGTACGCTTTATTGAGTTCAGTGAGGAAGAGAGGAAGTAACTGTCTCACCTGACAACATGGCTACTGAGTTATCACCCGGGGAATTAAAGTAAATAATAAATTAAGAGTTAATTTCACCAGCAGAAAGAGTAAATACGTATTGTATTGCATCCCAGGAGGCTTACGTTCGCATTTATTTCTTAGTAGAATGAGATATGCTTCGCCGTAGAGCTGTTTTGATAATATTTTTACATTAAATATTTAGATTAGTCCCTTATATTCATTCCAAATACTTTTTCTGTATTAAAATATTACTAGATAGAGATATAAAATATATTTTGGTGAGGTAGATCAGGCATAATGATTTCTATCAATCAATGTTTTAAGCATGTCGTTATTTTAACAAGAGTTGTATGTATAGAAGATATTGGAAGAACTGCCATCTTTAAAACTGGTACTTGAAAATATTTGTGTTCCCAAATTTCGTTCTCAGCTGTACTGTAGTTGGTTAGTGGTATTTTTATTCAATAAGCTATATTTACAATTTTTTTATCAAATGAGAATGTCCTTTCAAATAAGATTTGCATTATCAGGTAGGTTAATTTTGTATAGATTTAACTTTTTGAGATAAAAAAATCTCTGGATGGTCAATAAAAACCCGTGACTTTTAGCATTACAGAAATGTGTATCTATATACCGTCTAGTGGCCGTGGTTCTCTATAAAGCGATTTCATATAAATTTTATTATCAAATTGCTTAGAAATTGTTAGCGCTATTTCAAATATAATCTTCTTACAGAGTATTAGTGCTACGCTGTAGAGCTGGAGCATCTATCATGTAAATTGATTTTAATTCTAAAATAATTGGCATAATTCATGGCAAGAATATACGAAATAATAACAAGACTACTTCTGGAAGGTTTTTGATTGAAGAGTACTTCGTTAGTTTTACAATAACCATGCTGGATGTCATTCTCACTTGATTCATTGGTTTTTCCAGTTAACGAAAATGTCAGAAATCGGTAATTAGTATTAGGGGAGGCGAACTAAGCTCGCTTTTGTTGCGACGAAATGAAATGAAATAAGTGGCCGCTGTGCAGGGGCGACGCGACGTGGTAACACTGTTGCAATACAATCGGGCACAGGAAACATGCGGACCGTACCATAAATCACACAATTCGTGATTCTTGTTCGAAATTAATAAATATAAATTTCCCCAGTGTACAGTATTCGACTTTATATTCTTATTACCAAGCTTCGCATTGCAGTATTAAAATATCTACTATAGCTTTAATTGTTCCTAATGATGAAATGGAATAGTGAATATTTTGGAGCGCTTAGATTACATAATATTCATTTGTTATACTAAATGTCATTAATTTATGTATTGTGACATAATAATTGGCTTAATTGTATTTCAAATGATTTAACAGACAAATTACAAATTATTAATATATATATAAACTATATTATACAATTATTTAACAGGTTTATATATAGTTTGCAATCGACAGGATATTTACCAATAAACCTGTCAGCATTAGTGGAACGCCCAGAGCTGCAATATTCCAAACTTTCACAATGTTCGCTGATTGTTCATACAAATAGAAAGTTTGATCATAAAACTTGGCTTTACTGCTATACTACACAGTTAGCTTATATTTTTAAGCAGATAATATATTGCAGTTATTTATATTTATTTGTGACAACACAATTTAGTTATTTTTGTTCTTTATACCAGTATATGTACATTTTTTTAATTTCACACTGTATCCCGCACATAGGAGTATATACAGAAAGAACCTAAGAACATAGTGTTAAAACACTCCGTTTTTTTTAAGATTTCTGTTTCTCACTTTCTGCAGAATTGTACTGTTATTATACATAATATATTAAAATATTTTGATACTAAGTGTATACAGTATCTTAAAAACATTGCTTAAGTATAAAAGGTGTTCAGACTTAACAGCAAAATCAATACAATCGTGCAATAGAAGTCTATGTGTATTTTTATTATTATATAATAGCAATATTATTATGTAAGTCAATGAATACAATGTTTTGGCACTATGTGTAAATAGCATTGCTTTATATGTAGCTTTTAGAAAGTGAACCACAACTTCTACTAAATCTATCAAAATTTCAATAAAACACCTTGACGGGAGAGCCACTTATAGACATTAGGGAGCTGAAGTTATATAGATGTGTTCGGCGCAGGCGGGACAAACATTATTAAGTTGTAAACTTGCTTATTCGATAATATAAAGTAAAGTGATATTAAAATCAGCTTTAATAAGGTCGATATTCGTTTGAATATGGCCGATTAGGATGGGTGTCCCTGTCGAACCTTTGTCATTTTAATCATACTTCCGATCTTTCAAAGTAATGGAATTGAAATATGTTCAATTTCCTACGTTCTATAGTACTTCGTAATTTTCTGGGTGTTGTATCATATAATGCACATTAGTGTATTGTTTCCATGTAAGTTTAAAAGGTTTATGTAAAATTTTGGGAATGTTTATTTCATATCTACTGTTTATTTTGCGTTACCGTTTATTTCTAATACAGTAATTAGATCGTCTTAATGTAGTGCATTACGAGATCATTTTATCTATTTCAATTTTTTTAAAGTAATAATATTATATGTAACAATTTATTTACATGTAACGATATATTACATTCTTACTGTACACAGAAAGGGGATGTTATTTTAATCATAACAATTTTCCATAAGTTCAATAACGAGTATTATTCAAATACTGTTCACAGTGGAAGGCAATAAAAATACCTCACGTCAAATCTGGGCCGCAATTATTCATTCAAAATGCCATCCAGCGTACTGTACCCCAACCACTTCTATATTTATAGCATATAGATATACTCTCTTTGTACGTTATTGAAATTCTTCCTGCAAATTAAAGGGCTTAACGATTTTTAAGATAAATTTAATATAAGTCCATCCAAAGATTTATTAAATAATTTTTGTAGGGATTCTTAAATTAATTTCGTCTGTTTAAATATTAGTGCTAAAGTATAAATAATTCATGAACGTTACGAAGAAAGTTAATATGTTATATAGGGCAGGGAAAATATTTATACAAATTTTGGACATGTTAACAAAACAAATAATAAAATATTCTTTAAAGTCTAGCAACATTGCTCTTAAAGTATGGATGCATAATTTATTGCTGACGCTTTTATGAATGGCGTTCAAAATGTTACATATTTCCTTGAAACTTAGTCACGTACGGTGAAGCTATTAAACTCTAACCGAAGTAGAAACCCTATTATACTATTACATGTGGTGTATCAATATCATTTTGAAAGAGGTTCGAGGTATATAAGTTATATTTACATATACGACTTACTTTATATGTCCGCATATTCAAAGAACTAAACCTGTAAGCTTATTCAAGTGTAACGTACAAGAATGTAAGCAAAACGCTAGTATTCACCGAAAATATTTCAAAGGTAGGTATTTGTATAATATGGTATACCTGGCGGTATCATTGATATCGTTATGAAATATAACGTTTTGGACAAAAAATTAAGCCGAGAGATAAAAAAATTATGAAGACATCATTTCTCAAATACGCACGTCTCTTTCTTAAGTATCTTTAAATGAAAATCGTCTATGTATCCTGTTTCGTCCTTCCATTTCGTCAATATATTTGTGTTACACAGCACTATTTATAGTAATAAACTACCTGTGTTGGCATTGTTTCCGATTAAAAAAGTTCATAGAATATTGATAATCGTAAAGCACTACTGTAAATAAAAGGCCCCGTAGACATCAAATGGGAGTATTTGGTTAATTTTCCATGTTGTTTGTGCGGGCTTATCACGCTCTAGCATACACGTATCATCAAATATTTGTACAAATATTGCCTGTTGTAGTGCCCACGTAGAGAGTATTATGAATTAGCAACTATATAAAGTAGCGGCTGAAGTTTTACTGTTTTTTTTTTTATTTAATTTGTTTCGCAGTGTTGTGTTCCGCCACTCAACATGCATGGTCTCGAACGCAAGTGGAGTACAGAGGGTCTTAACACTAGGTTCTCTCTAACGACACTACTATGCGGGACAAAACGTAAAGCTGAAGACACTACTTTCTAAAATAATATCAAAAGATCAATAAATTCTTAAATAATATAAAAGTTTTAATAATTTTTACATATTTGTTATATAAAATATAATGTTGTTTCGGGCTTTTGTCACAGGATATATTGTCACGTGATATTCGAAGCGAATTTTCGATCGCGTGTAATTCAGACATTGACTTCCATTTCCGCTATTCCGCAACGATCATGCCATGTCAAAACGTCATTGTCCCAATTGGGGAATGATGTATAATACAATATCTATACGTGATGGCTGTGGTCAGATTGACTTAACCCTTCACGCAAAATGACAGCTAGGTTAATACTAAAAGGACAATATAGAATGTATATTGTATACCTAACTTTGTCTATCTCTCGCCTGAAATCTCTTATAATGATGGCCTCATAAGATTACGTTTTTTAATCGAGACTTATTCGAGACATTGCGTACTTATCGGAACTTAACGCTGCATTTCATTTTACTAAAGCGGAGAAATGAAAATAATTTAAGTATGATCATTCTTCCTAATGGAAATGGAACCAACAACAAATTGCATTTATGGTCAGACGCTGCCCCCACTGCACCACAATGGCCTCTATATTCATTAATAAGGAAATTTTAATTTGATCTAATTGAATTAAAATATAAGATCAGTTTGAATTAATTTCAGTATACCTTGATGTTCCGATGAAATTAAATAAAGTTTCGTTCTGTATGTCTCATTCATAAAATAGTCAAATATTTGGTTTTAAGTAGACTGTTTATATAGATATTATTATAGCCATTTGCATCTGTAATCAAGTACTAACGGCACGTATTAAAATAATATTTTCTTTGCTAATCGTTAAACCAATTTGTGTTGGAGAATTTTAATCTCCTATATCTTATACATTATTATGAACGAATATTCACAAGAGCTAATAGTTTATTCGTTAATTAATGAATTATGTACATAGAAACAATACAAATTTCATTTTGAGCGCTTAAACGTTTATGTGAGCTCAATTTTTAGCAATAAAATTTGAGTTCTCGTATTAATTTATACCTTTGTTTATGCTGTCACTTGGCTATTTTCAATTAAGTGTTGTAACATTTGCTTAAAATTAGTAGGGGTAGGGATGTCAAAGATATCCGTCTACTGATACGTTCTCACTATCAGCTTATACTTAGCACTTTCCTAGCAGTTATGAATTTATTTTCTATGACGATTTATATAAAGCTCTAAATATATGTATCCTGCATAATCCTTTTACTAATTCTTATATGGCATACATATAAAAAAATCAACAAAATTGGTTCTCGCAATAAAAAGAACACACACACATAAAAAATACAGAGGAATTGGTAACTTCCTCTTTTTTTGAAGTCAGTTAATAAAATATGAATACTTCATCATACCTCATGTCAAAACTAGGCATGTAGCTTTTGGTTTATAATTACTGCGTGTTTGTGAATCGCAAAATATGTTTTCCTGATTACATTTCAAAACTGAAATTTGTTTGATTAGTAATTAATATTTAGTACTAATTCCAATTATTGTCTGAATAATCATTATTTTACCAATTGGCTTCGTTTTTAAATATAAAATCATTTGTAAGTACCTAATGAAAGAGGCAGTTTCACGTTTTTCCTTTCGTAGCGGGGTAAGTAGATATAAATTCTGTATGCCACTTTGCATCTGTATGCTAAGTGGCGGAACTCAACGCCTTGATTTGTTTTACTAGAGTGGAAAAACGATAATCGCTATAAATAAAAAAAACACCGTAATCACTCAAAGGAGTGAAGATTGAAACCTCAATTTTTGAATTCAACCTCAAAAAGCTGTCCCGCTGCGCACATTACATAATATTTTTGAATCGTTGTGATATGAAACATAAATAGATGGTAATAATTTAGCATATATAGTGCACACGCATGTATAGTGCTTAAGACATATGAAAAGACCTTTAGCTAGCTAGTTTTATTAGAGAACAATCTGATTTTAACTATAATTATATGTATTTTTACTTATTTTAATGAATATTTAGTTTCACTTAGAAGGAGACTACACCTAATTTTGTAACTAGTTACAAAACTGGATATTAGATTCGGTTGACTGTTAATAAAATTAAATCAATAGAATAAATTGCTGCTAGTAGTCCTCAAGAACTAACCTAAAGGTAATAACTACGAATATGTTTCTTTTTTCTTTTTAGCTTCATACACCGCTTATAACACCGCACATACCGCAGGGTAGGCAGAGGTTCAGGCCTCTAACCTAGTGTTAAGACACTATTTTTTTATACTATCTAAATGCTGTTAAAGCATAATACAATAACTCTAATAATATATATTCAGATCAAAACGATGAACTTGATCGGGTCACATGCGATGTATTACGTATTAATAACTAGATATATGTATACCCGTAAATGACATTCCCTCGCAAATATCCCCGCTTGTATCGGCCATAACGCGGTGATTAATGCAAATGACCACATCACGACACTTTGAAACGAATGTGATTATAATACCGTTGTAATTAATGTTTAGATGTATGGCTACGCAAAATTTATGGCGTTTTTGATTGCGACATTTAAATATTTATAAAATGTGTATCTATTTGTAATATTTGTAGTCTTACTCGTTTCCAAGATATTAGGTGAAATTAGTTACCTTCGAAAAAATATATAAAAATATTAGAATATACATTTATTTCTTAGAAATTGAGAAGCTTAACATTAAGCAAAATTATATCATTTTATATACCGATATAATTTTCTGCTAATGGATATTGGCGAAACGGAGCTCAGATATTAAAGTTTAGATATTACATACGTTAGTACCCGTCTATATTATCATCATGTAATACAGCATATGACAATAAAAATAAATTGTACCAATCACAGTTCAATATCGGCAGACTGGCCATTTTAGATCTAATCTAGAAAGCTGCTCGGACACCATTCGCTTATTTTTCTAACTTAATAAATATAAAAATCGTGGAAAGCCAATGTCCATAATTATTTGTATGGATAATCGCCGGTTCCAAATGGCGGACACGCCATTTTGTAGCGGCGGCTATCTTTTATTTCTTATACTCAAAGAAGGAATAGAAAAGCAATGATCGCTATTAAATACACGTGACATTGGCGAAATGATTAGTGCTCAACTGGCACGCTCGAAACGTAAAAAAACGTAAAAACGAACCAAACCAAACCAATTATTTGTATTTTTATAAAATATATGCCGCATATTCATATTAGTATATAAAAATTGCTCAAATATGTGATAGTAAGGAACAATTTTTATTTTATAGTTATTGTAATGGCACCCGTTGGCATTGTTTTAGATTTTATTTAGTATGAAAAATCAATAATTATTTATTACAAGTAGGCGATTAACTATATATATGAAGTACACCCATTTCTTAAGTATAGAAATTCCTTAGTCAGTATTCTACCGGAAATTACGCTGCGAGACATAGTCTCCGTGGAACTGTTGTTGATTCAGTACATCATTTCCGTCGAATGTAAACATCCTGTAATAATTTGGAAATTGTCGAAATATTTTTATTGTGATATATTCAAATACTAACTTCGCTGTAATTTACTTGCTATTTGTATTGACAATACATATATAAAGAAAGATAAGGTAACATAGTATTCTTCATAGTAAAATATTCATTACTAATCGATTAGAGCATATGTAATTCAACATATAAAGTGACATCGATATTTTACGTCTACAATGTTCTGTATTTTTAAATATTCGATAGCTTAGCGTGCCCCATTGTTTATCTGCGAATCGGTACAGTATTTTCCATCGCGTGATTACTTTCCATAGACCAAGTACAATAATTATTATGAGTATTTATCGAAAATAACGTTAGCTATTAAGGTTTTAAATTAGTATATATTTAGTCATGATATCTCGGTAATTATTGGTACAACCTTTTGTATTATTTATGATTCCTTATAATGGATAGTATGTAGTAGGTATCAAAATATATAAAAAAACATTTTTTTGTAGCTTCACATTATTATTATTCCGTCTAGCAGGATAGCCAGAGAGAACCTAGTGTCAAGAGACTTCGTTCGCCAATGTTGTTCAGAAATCGAAATTTTACGTGTTACGTGGCGGAACTTAACGCCGCGCTTTATTTTTCCAGAGCGAATCCAAAACCAACCCCATTTACAAGCAAACTTTGTGTAACTGCGCCACGATGGCCTCAAACGACACATAATGATATTTTATAGAAAAAAATGTGTATTTTTTTTTTAAAAAGAGTAAATGTGCCTTGAGTTATATTGTAAAGGATTTCAACTCTCAAGTTGCACAAATGAATTATCTGATAATGCCAAATTTTTTTTAATATAGCTAAAGATTATTAATGTGTAATAATATTTTACATATACAACCTGCTTATTCTTAATTACTACAGTTTTTAAAATGAATTATAAAAACACGGGCGTATAAAGTAGGGCGAAGGACTTAAGTCCTCTAAAATGAGCTTACATTATTTATTCGTGAGTCCTGTTCCGTTTTAATTCGGATTTATGTATGTATATTATAAAGGGGCTTATAATATTCGAGGTTACGACGAGAGTATCTTACATGATACAATGCTGTTTTCAAAGAGGCCGTTAATGATACAATGTCAAGCTTTATCAAATTGCTATCGTTAGACTGAGAAACTATATTTTGACTGCAAAAGACGTGACTTTGTTATTTATCATGGAAAAAATATTTCAAGTATTTAAATTCAGAATTATTTTAACTAAATTTGTATAATATTTAGTCGATTGTTTAATTGTCACACAAATCTGACCTACTATTTAATATTACTCATAAAAAAATAATTATTTAATCAGTACATTTGTAATATCTTCAGTAACTTAATTTGAGATTATTTCTAATATTATAATTTAAAACCTTTAACTTTACAAATTACGCCCATACAAAACATAAGGTGTGCTTAATGGAACCACGTTAAACGTTCATAGCTTTCTATTCTTCAACGAATCGAAACGTATTCAGACTCTTACGTATGAATTGCATGAATAGACCTTTCAGCGAACGATTTTTAATGTTAGGAACATTCGGCCATACTGCAGCTGTAGCAATATCCATTGAATCGATCTGACCCGCGATGAAATGCCGAGCGATGTGCAACGGTTTGTGATACTCCTTATTGGGCTCGATACAATGTCGGCACGATCTGCTCCACTCTATGATTGTTCCTTCAATTCGTAATAAAGTTTTGCGTATCTCTAACGATTTACTTCTATACAGTCGTTAACGAGTTTATTCCAAATGCAAATTTTCCTGACGAAATGGCGCATAGCACTTACTTCACTTTATCACCCTTTAAGAAATATAATGCTTATAACTATAGTTGTACATAGTGGAGACATAAATAATGACCTTTGAATATACTATTTCGTTTATTCGTTTAGATACACTATGAAACTAAAATGTAGAACGAACTGAAAGCGATGTTTTATCCTAACAAACAACCAATTGATTTGAATGTAAAACCACCATGTTAGCAAGATGTAGGAACTTAACTGCAGTACCACGTAATCGTTCGTCTCATTATGTGAGAAATGAGAAATGTTTGCTATAAATAATCCCATAATGTTGACACTTTTACACTCTCAAAAGGTTTTTAAATCTGTTTGCCCTAAATTTTATCTCACAGTAAAATCATGCAGATGAGCCGAATCGGGTAAATGGGTCTCAGTTAAATGTAGTTGTACCATATTCGAAAATGTTATACCGTAAATATACCTTTAAACATAATCGTCAAACTTGTTATAATCTCAGTACAGCGTTACATTAATATAATATATTATTTTTACATGAAATCCAACATACCTTTTAACTCGTTATTCATTATTGTAACAAAATAAGTTTAGAATTTTTAAATATTTTTTGTATGTATTAAAAATCGTATCCGTGATGTAAATGTTGTGTAACTATTATATAATTTTATTTTATGTACTCCCTCGAAGTATATTTGGAGGGAGGGAGTATATCTAACGCAGAGGAGTAGTTACGACCTGGCCGTTCATAAAAGCAATATGATGTCTCATGGGTGCGGAGATCAAAGCACTTGTGAAATTCTCTTTGCATGTCACAATGTCATAATAACATTTTTATTCAGTATTGTGCAGCCTTTGTTATCTGTATTCTTATATAGGATGTATTATTTATTTTCTGTATAACCATTTGATATAACATTGGTCCTCAAATAATGTTTTGAATTTCTTTTATTAAATCCAGTATGTAGGCTCTCTCTAACTACCTAAATAAAATATGAAGGTGTTTTGCTGTAAGTATATTCTTTAAGTAAACATAACTTATTACATACGCGCTTTGCTAACGAGACATAGAAAATGTATTGATTTCTCTTATTAAAACTTCTAGAGGCTTAGCGGGTTTGATGGAGAAACATAAAGATGATTATGTTTGAATTTTTGCCTAAATGAAAGCTACACCCATGTTGTGGCATTCGGTTTGGTAAATTGAATCTGTTCCATCATGGCAATATGGTAATAATTAATCGAAGATTAATTAAACAAATGACAAATGTTGATTGATAATAACATTTTTAGATTACTACAATTTTAAGAATAAATAATACTTTATGTCATTTATAATTTTTATAAAATACATTGTTTCAAGTATTGACTACAATAAAAAATTACGTTCAATTTTTTTAACAAATTCCTAAAACTACATGATTGTAATTAAAATCCTACGTGATTATAAAAATATCAGTCAGTATCTGACGCTTAATACCCTTTTTTTAATAATGACGCAAAACTTTGACTTAAATTTTGTCGATTATCCAATATTGCGACATACCTTTATTTATATATTTTTACTTTTCGCATCCCCGGCTTATAACAAAGTTAATAATGAGAACCTAATTTTAAGGTATTTTGTTGTGGACTTTCTGTCTTTGAGATAGAATTTTGAGTGGTGGAATCTAACGTCGTGTTTGTTACATATATATATACGATAGACGAAATAAAAATAATGTAATAATATCTCCCCTAATAGGTTCACAGTCAGACTCTATTCCACTACGCCAGAGGCGTCAGTGGTAGTGTTTTTATTACACTTTCATTATAAAATAACTTTTTAACTATATTTTCATGTATTTTCCTAAATTTCTGCAAGATATCTTGCGGTCTTATGTTATAAAGGGTGTCCCAAAATTAACGCAAGATTTGACTTTGCCGCCATTTGCTATTATATTCATTATTCATTCGCTATTAAAAGACTAAAATGGCATTTTCTATTTAATTCAAATCTTGCGTTAATTTTGGGACACCCTATATAAAAGTAATATCAATTGCATCAATGCCATTTTGGTACAGGTGCGAAACTTCAAGATGCATTATCATAATGCCACTGTGGGGTTCCTTTGTCTGGACCGTATGCCCAAATCGATGCATGTATTTTATTCCGCCAATACACTGGCCCGAACGGTAATATAAAAATTGGAACTGTACATTAGCATTCCTCGTTTATATTGCCAGAGGCACGTAAAATGTTTTAGTATCCCTAACATATGACGATCCATATTATATGTACCGATTATTTACAATTGTATATGCACCTATAGTTTACAATTTGCAGGTGTTTTTACATTAAATTGTTACACATGTGAATATTTCACATTGGGTTAATAGTGTAAGAAGTTAATAATTAATCCTTTCTAAAATGAATTCCAAGATCAAAATCTACGCTGTTATGTTTTCTACATAACAACAACTTCAAATGCAGAAGTTCTAAAAGTAAGATATTGAACATTCAGGACATTCGGTACTCATCGAAATATTTAACTATTTTACACTTAAGTTAAAATTTAAATACTAAATATTGCAACTAAAAATGATCGTTAAAGAAGAAAATGTAGAGCATCCTGTGCCGTCCTTATATAGGTATTATATATCGATATCTTTACAGTCATGTTTCATCATATAAATGTGAAAAATTATTATAATTTCTGGAAAATAATTAAAGCAATCAGGTACTGTAATATCTGGAACAAGGAGAGAAAAAGATATAAAATATTAAAGGGCTTATATTACTAATAGGGAGAGCTGTGTGGGGATTGCGCAAAATAAAATTTGGTGTACGCTTGCTGTCGGAGATTGCCAATGAGGTTACGATAAGACGGGTGCGGCGCGTGCGTCTGCATATTTTTTCCTCAATGTTTTCAATTTAAAGCGTATTATCTCAATGTGGCGTTTGTTATCAAACAATTTTTCCCCTCTTGGATTCAGTTTATTTTGAATATTATGGAAATATCGACCCTGACATAATATTTTTTGTCGTAATATCGTTTTGAATTTGCAACTTATCCGCAGATGCGCAAGAATAAGAAATTACATAGGAGGAGTAATGAAAAATACTCGTATGTGTCATTTGTAGATATAACGCGAATACAACAGTATTTTATTTAAACCTTTAAAAGGTAAAAAAGAGGATTAATTAAATCGAAGAGCGATTTATTAAGCGAGTATACGGCTTACAAACAGCGCAAACATTTGTCCGGTCAGAGTATACTGTTCGGTCTTTTTACTGATGCGCCGATTACGTGAGCAATGAAACTGAATAATAAATGTTGGTGAAAGCAAGGTTCCCGGCTGAAGATTTACATTTAAAATTGACTTCGTAATATCTCACGTTTTATGGTACACTACTTTTATCTTACCTCCAAAATGTACGGCCATTATTTGAATCGTACTGGTCATTTTCTGGTTATGAAACTCTTAAATATACTTAAACTTTTACAACTTAAAAAGAGTATATACATACATGTGTATATATATATATATATATATATATATACTTACTTATATATATATACACTTACTAATACTTGACTTATTTAAAAAGTTATATTTAATTTAGTTTTGATTTGTAGTCACAGTTAAGAATAATGATGTTATGTGACTTACCTTTTTGCATAATAATAAGAAAGCCTATATTATCAGAATTAGACAACAGATAATTGACTAAACTTGTAATATTTGTAATGCCTGAGTACGTGATAAATTTCACAGTTCAATATCTTACAAACAGGAGGTATTTCGAAAAATATTTTTTTACATGTATTTTATTACTTATATATAAAACTCTAGTAATAAAGTAAAATTATATATTTAATTTTTTTTGTGAAGTTTCTTATGCGTATACAATTTTTCCATTCAATTTTATCAAATCGTATAAATATAATAGAGTATGTTCGAGTTTGTTCTCTTGACAAAACTGATTGGCATGTAGTTGAAAGGGTTGATACAAAAAGCGCAAATACAATCGGGAACTGTAGAATAAACAACATTAATCCTTTAATGTTTTTAATCGATTGTACTTCAAAAGTTTGTATCTACGTGGGTTGAAAGTGAGCTTGTCACTAACATATTCGCCCGCACGTTCCACGTTATCTGACCCCTACACGCCCGCCATATCGCGCCAATTATTTATTTCTATGGATAATTTTTACAAATGTTGTGCAGAAAAGATTATTATAAATAATAATATTTCTGTTCTCTTGTAATTTTTTTATATTTTTCGAAGAATAATGATTGGTGCTGTATTTAGGTTAACTTTTATGTGGCCCCTTTATTGTGAAATTATTTTTGTTTAAAGTGAAGGAGCGTTAGAGTTAGAGCTTTTAAATATAATATGTAGTATCATAGTATCGTATTAAAGTACTTCATGATTAATATTTTTATCTCGTGTAATAAAATTCAAAAATGATTTTAAGTAATCAAATTTTCCTTCATTGTTATATAAAACTTTAAATTATCTTGAATAAATATGTAATATAAATAAAAACGTTTACATAGTTTCATAAAAATCTGTATTTTTAATTATAAAAAATTGCAAGAAGGCTATTTTAATTTTTAAAATGCGGTCACTTCGTCCATTGAATCCTTTGTGCGTATAAAGAACCTTTGTTGCTATCCGCTAGCAATTTACCAACGCCCGTTAATGTCACCCCAAACCGTTATAACAATTTTTTTACAACGCCCCTTAAAAGCAGTCTCAAACATTGCTTACACACATATTTAAGTGTAATAACCTTAAATTTGGACTTTATACGAAGATCGTTATGTAAAGTAGGACCTAAAACAACTCTTGGCGAACATTAAATGCTATCAGTTGGGTCCGTTTCAAAGGACTCTTTATATTTAAATAATTCTACACTTAGCTATGAACTTTATAAATACACTTAAATCTCGGTCTTGAAATATTAAATATTTAAAAGTAAAAGATACTAAGCCTTCATAAAAAGTCTAAAAGACTTAAAATCATATTATACAAAAATGATCATAATTTGTATTATTTTTTGTAATAAATACAATATTTTATAAGGAAACGTCTTGAAAGTAATGTTCTTCTCTTACAATTAATTTCCTTATATCTTAGTGTAAGTAAAATAAGTATTTAGGATTTTACTAAATACGCGAATAAGCCGATTACCATCCGCAATTAAATACAAAGATTTTCTTCGTTTTTTATCGTTACTTGAACTTCGTGAAACAAAATACATTATAGTTGCCAAATCCCTATAGTTATATTCTATGTATATTAACATTTTTTTTAAAGCATCACGTTTCTTCACGGCAGGGCGAACCTAATGTCAAGATAATCCGTTATCCACTTTTCACGAGAATACGAGACAGGTGGCGAAACTTGACTAGACTAGAGCGACGAAATGAAAATAATGACCATATAATCATTCTCCCTAGTGATGATCGTTCCTGCAAACATTTTGTTTACAATAAGTTGGTGTCTTACTTTGTCTTATTTCTAAATGAACTTTAAAAATTATACAATATTGTAATATATTAGGTATATGCATAAATACAACTTAACCATTAATTATGTATTAATGTCATGACATTATACAATATATTTCGAATACATTAATAAACAGGAATAATTATGATAACATCAAAAATCATATAGTCAAAATAGAGTAATTTTTATCTAAGATATTTTTTATTTATCATTTCACAAACAACTCATGTACTGTATGTAGATCTAACACAATCTTCTTTTACGTTTTTAACAAATGTACTTGGCTCCTCGGTTTTTTCGCTATTCACACTCAAGGTAGAGACTTATTATAGTGTTGAAAGAGAAGTGGCCAAATCATTGCAAGAACTGTGTCATCTACATTAATCTGTTTTAGTACTAGTAATTATTTTATTTATTATAAAATAATGATTCATGATAATGAATCATCTAATAGAGACATCTGTCTGTATTAGATGATAAATTTTTCCGATGTTATTCTGTGTTGCTGACTGAAATGTAAAATTTCAAAAAGCCTTATTTATAAAAATAAATTAGATATCATATTATAATGTTAAATCTATTGTTGAAGTGTAAAATATAATATATTTTTGTAACTATATTTTCACATCATTTATATACTTTATTTCAATATCTTCTTTTATTTTTATGTAAACATAATATATTACAATACAATACCCTAGCTACAATAATTTATTTCTTTTTAAAATAACCTGTTTAAATGTTAAGAAATGTTAAGAAATTAAGTAACCGGTGCTTACAGTAAATGCTGCCTTAACATTTTAGGCATCAAATTACGGCGCGGCGCGCGGCGTAGCAACGGGGCGGCCCGGCGTAGCATTGTTTCACGAGAAAAATCTCTAACCTTTTATTTCCCTATCCCCCTTTAATCTTCATTCTAAGCAAGCGTTAATAATATTGCTTCTACTACAAATACATAGATCGTAAGGTAAAAACATTTTTTTACCTTGTTGTTTTTTTAATAAATATTCCTAATATTATAGAGCTTGTAGAACGATTGAGAAATATTAGGAGATTATTATGGATTCAAATTCTACTTGAGATTTACTTAGATTCACATTACAGGTGTTCTTTTCAGATCACTTAGACTAGTCGCGACGTTAGGTTACGGTATGTAAACGCGTTAAGCAGTTCAATAATTGATAAATGAATGATGCGAAAACCGGAGCGTTTGGCGCTCCGTTCTCTCTGACTACGCCGCTAGGGATAAAGAGTGAAGTTAGGTAGGTAAGTAGGTATAACTGAAAAATTGCGTGTCAAATTACCAAGTTCTTTTTTCCTAATTAAGCCAGCAAGTTGTGAAACTAAAACATCTACTTATATATATTAAAGTCCAACATAAAAATTCGAAATATTATAAAAATTGTACGTATATTAAATGTAATTTTTTTTATTGTCTGTCATAAAAGATTTATTTAATAAGAAAATAACATTTGAGCATTTTGTATTCTTATACGTATTAGTTGTACGATTAAGTTAGCGGCAGTATTTCTAAATATATAAGTAAATATAAATAAGCAATGTCCGAAACAAAGTTAATTATTAACAAAGATATTCTCACGTACAAGGATATGTTACCAGGAAACACAACATGGCGGCATAAGGCGAGAGCAATATCGCACTATAACCATGACGTACGTTGGTCGCGTTACGCGGTCATTGATATTCTTTTATATCCCATTTACCTTTTCGGTTCGCCATTCCAGCACGACTCATTTTTATGACTTTTTTTATGTATTTAGTTGTTCTTTATAGCGCTATTTTCTTGAAATGTATAATTTATTTGTACTTAGAAATTAATTGCTATTTAAGAAAATTCTTTCATTTTCTTGTGTAAGAAAGCTTTCAAAAATCAATTACATTACAGAAGGATGCATTTGACACAAGGTTTTTCTGAATATGATAATTCATCTTCAAAAAGATCTAAATTGGATTTGGATAAAACTAAAGTATTATAAATATAGCAAAATTGTATAAAATTTGTTAATATTATGAAATATATTTTGAATCCGCAATCTACTCGCTTTAGATGCTCGATTTGATGTAATTCAATACTTTATGACATTCCAATTTTACTTAGATAAGTATATAAGTATAACTAAGTGCACTTAAACAAATAAAACTATTCCATCACTTAGCGAGTATTATCCGATGCAATGGCAGCTGGGAACATTGGACTATCATCATTCTTCTTTAGCTCGCTATTCGATAGCAAACTATTTTAAAAGCATTCGCTTTCAAATAAAAAGTAACCTTAAAGCAACAACAGTGTTTTTTAAAATGTTCTGTTTTTATAATAGTAAATCCGTAGTAAATATTTTCTCATTTTTATTGGTATTTAGAAGTTATGCTTGCTATGCAGCTACTATATAGAGTAATACCGGGATAGATGCCTCACTTTTTGATATAATTCCGTAATTTTAAAAATAATAATTTTATATTGCTTTTTTTATCAATGTAGCTAGATTATTCTTTTATGTTTAATTATTATTTGTTTTTACTTATTTATTACATATTTTGTGAAATTTAGTTTTGTGAAACATGTTATTTAGAGGATATATGCCTAACTGTACGTATAATTGCCCCACCACGAAAATACTAAGATCCATGTCCTCATTGCGTGAAAGACGTCATTTATATTGCATAATTTAAAAACCCTGCCAAATTTTATGTCATTGCATTACTCCTGAAACAGTAAATGCCTCTAAGAACCATGAATTATGAAAAACATTTTATCTTTTTTTTTAAATCTTTTAATTTCTGTCTTCAAGAATTTTTACTTTCGTATTAAAATTAATGGGACACAAATAACACATAACACAAAACATATAACAGAACACTAACAATAATTTTGAAATATAAAATGACACAATATGGATATTTGTGTCTAGAGGGATATATTAAGGCACTTATAGCTTGAGAAATCAGGGCAACTAACCTTTATGATAGGAATAGATAGATGCCCAAGTATTTTTTTAAGTAAGTTCAAAACAAAAGAGCAATTATTTATAAATAAATACACACTTATTCATTAAGTGAGAACCAGTAGAATATTGACGTAATAAAAAATCTTCTTCTTCTTCTTAGCATTTATCCCGGCTAGCCAGGGTCTGCCTTCCTACTTAACCTACTCCACTTTGCACGATCTTCTGCATCACGGGTGGTTAGTCCATTGGCTCTCATATCCTGCTTCACGACATCCAGCCATCGCTTCCTTGGGCGTCCCGGCGGTCTAGCTCCAGGACAGATATATCAAGGCATTTTCTTCCGACATAGTGTTCGGGACGGCGCGCAACGTGGCCGTACCATCTCAAGCGGCGCTCTTGAAGCTTATCCGCTACGTCACGGACCCGAAGACTACCTCGAATGAATGTGTTAGGTATGCGGTCGGCCCGCGTAACGCCACACATCCATCTCAGCATCTTCATCTCCGTGACGCGAAGCTCCTGAGTGTGCCGAGACAGCGCCGGCCAACATTCGCTACCGTATAGAAGAACAGGTCGGATTATGCACTTGTATATCCGTCCCTTGAGCTTGGGCGGTATTCTGCGGTCGCAGACCACACCAGTGACCTCACGCCATTTGGCCCAAGCAGCGCATATCCGGGCTTGGACATCGTGATCGATGCCTCCGGACTCGTGCCAAACGGATCCAAGGTACCTGAACTTTTCCGACTTAACGGCTGGTTCAGGACCTATATGGATAGTGCCAGAGTCCGGGCTCCCGCATGCCATGTACTCGGTCTTCGACACATTTAGTTTAAGACCGCCGTTCTCAAGCGTACCCTTCCAGAGGTTCACTTTCTGCTCCAGCCTCGTCCGGTCTTCGTCAATGAGCGCTATGTCATCGGCATACATCATCAACCATGGAGGTTGGTCCTGAATGTAAACCGAGACAGTATCTAAGACTACATTAAACAAAAACGGACTAAGCGCCGAGCCTTGGTGAACCCCTACCGTAATCGGAAAAGGTTTGGTGTCGCCAACAGCAGTCCTAACCATTGAAGCGGAATCACGGTACATATCTCTAATAATGCCAATATAGATCTCAGGGATCCCCTTGGCTCGCAATGCCCACCAGACACATTGACGAGGCACACAGTCAAAGGCCTTCTGCAGATCTAAAAATGCCACATGCAGAGCTCTCCTTTTTTCCCTGTAAGCCTCCATCAAAGTTCTGAGGGCAAAAATGGCGTCCATGGTACCGGATCCTGACTGAAATCCATACTGACATCCAGAGACAGTACACTCTCGGCGAAGCCTGAGATCGATTATGCGCTCGAAGAGCTTCATGGTGTGACTCATGATCTTGATCCCTCTATAATTACCACAATCTTGAACACTGCCCCTTCCCTTGTAAATAGGGGTAATGAAACTGTACCGCCACTGTTGTGGCATCGTACCAGTGCTCAAGATGCGGTTGAAGAGATCAGTGAGCATGAGCACACCAAGAGAGCCCAACGATTTCCACGCCTCGATCGGAATGTCGTCAGGCCCCACCGCTTTCCGGTTCTTCATGTGTCGAAGACAATTTAGAGTTTCGTCAAGGGTTATTGGGGCAACAAGTCCGAGGTTAGGGAGCGGTTCGGAAGGAAGACTACACGGATGCTGAGTGTTCAGCAGCTCCTTGAAGTAGCCCCTCCATCTCTCCTTCACAGAGCCCTGATCACAAAGCAGCGTACCTCGGGAGTCCTTGACACAGAGACATTTGGAAATGTCTTGTGTCGCTTTATCCCGAGCACGTGCCAGTTTATATATGAGCTTCTGCCCCTCCGCAGTTTCAAGTTTATCGTAAAGTGGTGATAAACTCTCACTGCGGGCTCTGGCTACAGCTGTTTTGCTGGCACGTTTCGCCGCAATGTAATCCACTCTGTCTTCAGGGGAGTTGGAATTCTGCCACTTCTTAAAAGCAGCCTTCTTTTTCCGAATCGCTTCCTGCACCTTGTCATTCCACCACCATGTCTCCCTGTCGATGACTCGTCCTCCCCTAGAAATGCCAAGAACTCGTTTACCTGCAGTAATAATTGCTGACTGGGCTCGATCCCAAGCTTCCTGGGCAGTTTGGGTGTCAGCCGATAGATTTTGACTTTTAACCTCTGCCAGAAAGTCGGTCTGCATCGGCCCATCCAACAACCACCACTTGATCCTAGGGTCACGTTTCTCGACAACTTTCTTTTTCGGAGTAACGACATAATCCATGACAAGAAGACGATGTTGGGCCGTTAGGCTTTCACCAGGAATGACCTTACAGTTAGTGACCTTGCCTATATGACACCGTCTGGTCAGCAGATAATCTATTTGAGTTGAGTGGGACCCGCTCTTATACGTGATAAGGTGCTGGGAACTCTTTTGGAAGAACGTGTTCACGATGGCCAAGTCAGACGCAATACAGGTTCTCAGAGTATTTTCTCCCTCTGCATTGCGACGACCATAACCAAAACCACCGTGAACACGCTCATACGTGTCCCCAGCCCTATGATTACCTCGGCAGATGGTATGGCGCGTAGCACCCCTTCAAACTGTTCCCAGAATGACTCCTTTTCGGCGCCACTACAACCCGCCTGAGGGGCATAGGCGCTGATCAAGTTGGTGATGACACCCTCAATCAGTACCTTCACCCGCATCAAGCGATCGCAGCGACGTTCGACTTCGAGGAGACCACTCCGAAGCTCTTGAGAGAGCACTACCGCCACACCGGTCTTACCCGAGGGCGACCCAGTGTATATAAGCTGGTAACCCTGTCCGATGTTACGGGACTTATTGCCTTTCCAGCGTGTTTCCTGTAGGAAGACACACTGGACCCGACGTCTCACGAGTACATCTGCGAGTTCTCTGCATCGTAATAAAAAATATAATGGAAATTATTACTTTTTTCAAATTTATACAACAGGAATAAGTTAAGTTCGCCGCGGAGATTATTACACACAAGAACAAATGCATTCTCACCACACGATGAAGTATGGGTACTGGGTACTGGATATGCGATTGTAGCTTACGCTATTATTTTATTTTGCGAATTTGTGAAGTTAATTTTTTTGAAAATGAGGCATTTATCCCACTGTGGTTCCTCCTGGTTTTACCCTATTAAATATTAAATATCGTAGCCTTCAAAAAAATCCTGAACAGGTGTTATTGATTATTGACAAAGCACGCTATTTTGTTAAGTATAATCGTACACAAAAGGTGTCGACTCATAAAATAAATTGAAATGCTCCGTCGATCAAGATTCGCGGCGGGACGCGGCCGCTCGAAGCTCCAACAATAAATCAACTCGCCGCTTTTATGTAAAAGAAAAACCCGAAAAGTCGTTTATTTGTTCGAACTATATTAAGACGCACTATATTAAGAACGTTTTCAACTAATATTTTTATAAATATTTACAATTTAAAAGACAACTATTTCAATTCAAACATCTCAGTAATAAAATCTGTAGTATAATTAATTGTAGTATGATTCCAGCTTAAAATAACAACTTTAATATTAACCTACATATGTTTGTTATTCATTGAATTTAAAATATAATTCACCTAATCGTTGAAAAAATGAGTTATATGAATTGTAAATCCTTTAGGCTTCACATTAACATATAACTAATTTATATCTTCTCTTTGTGTCTGTAATCTTTCTATGTAAATATTGACAATTGGCGAATAGAGCAGAATGGTGTCTTGATTCAAGATATTTCCTGCCTATCTTTTATGGATAAAAGCGTTAAGCTTAAATCAATTATGAATTAGAATTATTAGGACTATTAATTACATTGTACACTATTATTATAAGTATGTTTAAATATTTATTAAAAGAAACTGTATTGTCTTTACTTTCTCTATACTATTTATAATATAAAATTCCTTTTAAAAGTACCTATAGTATAAAAAATTGTAGAAATGTTCTCTCAATCATTTTTCTTTCTTGGAATTGGCACACTGAGGTCGCCACGAACCTGTTTTTTCTATTTAATAATTCCTTTTTTACTCATTGAATGAGGTTTGTTTATTATGTTCCGATATTTTCTTTTATATCACGATACACTTCGAAAGTAAGTAAACATTTAAAATGTTATATAAATGTTTTCTCGATTTATAGAAAGGTTTTAAATGATTAGTTACTTTTGAAGGTCTTATTATTTATTTTTTTTACTGATCGACGAACATGTTTTGTTTTGACTATTTGCCATTGTCTTCTTTTTCCTTTCACTACATTTTTTTATTCATTACTATATAATGATCCTTTGTCATAAATTTATTTTATCAAATTATTATTTGTTTTTAGTAAAATAGAGCTTAGATACCATTTTACATCGATCTCAGCGATTAAGCCGATAGTACCTACTAATGGGGCAAATAGGGATTAGTGCTATAATTTTACGCATGACTTAGTTCATATGACACCGTTAGATCACAGCTCGACCGACCCAAAGTCAATTTCCACAACAATACCTCTAAAAGCTAGCACCGATAACATTTTAGTATATTTTCTGTAAAAATATGTACGTGCTAACCATATACATATTAATAAATCATAAAAAGTCAATTTACGTTTTTTTCTGCATACAGGGTATGTAAGGAAATCTAATGCTAAACACTCTGTTCTAGAGCTTTTTTTTATGGATAACGGATGGCAAACGAGCAGTAGGACCACCTGATGGTAAGTGGCTACCTTCGCCCATAGACATCTACAACACCAGAGGTGTTGTAAATGCGTTGCCTACCTAGACGATACAGATGGAGGGGGAGGACAATGTAGTAGTTCGCTATCAGAACCACCACATTCTGGGGAAAGGATGGGGTAGGATAAGGGAAAACCTGGCTTACATGTCATCGAACCGGAACACATCATTAGGTATTTGGCGGTTTGTCTTTGACATGATGGTGGTCGCGAGCCAGTCGGAGGACGAACCTCCTACCACCAAACTACTGGGATACCCGCCTCTTACGGGACGCTACCCAGTGGGGGAGGGGAATTGTATTTTAACCCCGTGTCCTCACAGGGACTAGAAATTTACGTCTAAATAAAAAAAAATTGAAACACTGCGCGTTAAGTCACGAAAAATAACGCTGTGCTTTAATCTTACCACAGCGTAGAAACGTAATTTAGGAATATAATCTAGTGATTAGGTAAGGCAAGGCAAGGTAAGGCAAGGTAGGCAAGGTAGTCCTTGAGTACGAATTGAACCCACAACCATCATGACAAAATAATATGATTTATTAATTAGTTATCATAATCAAATATATTTATATAAATAACGTAGTATTTTGTATATACTGCCTTAACTATTTTTTATTTAAGACAGATAATTGTAGTCACGATGTTTATTCAAAGACCCTAATTAATCTGCCCGTTTTCATTATAATAAAGTGGAAAAAATATGCAACCAAGTATCCTTACCTTCTGTCCTTACTAAGAAAACTAATTATTTTCTTAATACAAACTGAATAAAGCTAGTGGTTAAACATTCTTTATCTCAGTTGAAACACCTTTCCCTTTGTTAATGGATACTTGTCCTGTTTCAGATTACGTTCTTTCGACGTTTGTGAGTGTACGCAATGTTTATGTGACCCCTACTTCGAGCACAACTAAAAATTTAATAAAGCTAAAACTCATTTACTTTTGCACAATAAAGGTTTGTTCTTGGGAATTTTCATATATTTTATCTACCTGTCTATTTATTTATATATCTCTTTGTTCATAAATCAAATTAAGTAAATCTTACACGGATTTTTTGACAAAGAAAGACTTAATAACTTAATGTTCGATTTTCTTAATAACTTTTACTCGTGTCTAATGAATTGTATATCTTAAAAATTTCACCGAGATTTCATCCAATGGCATGTATCTCCTAAGGAAAATCCATAGTAACCCTTTTTTATCTTTTGCACACTACAAAATAATAATGAGTTATTTACGAAGCCATTTTAAACAATACTGTATTACTTCGTACCAAATTAAATACATTAAATACGTTGTGTATATTAATGAAAATCAATATAGTTATCGAGTTCTAGTAATTAATACGTAAGAAGACATCACAGATCTAAAATAAGGTGGCACAGCGACAGTAGCGTTGGGTCATAGGTACGACGACTACGTCGCGAATTCGTACAATTCTGCTTTGTACAATAGTTTCGCAAATTGAATTATGTTGGTGTTCTAGTACCATTATAAATAAACTTTAGCAGCCTGGCACAAAAAAATATTAACGTGGTATTCAAAGTAGGGCTTAATTAACTTCTTATTTCTTGAACACGTCTTTGTTAGTATAAACAAAATGCGGATTTACGCATCTAGACTGTATTGTTTGGCAGTATGATTCCGAAATTGTAAGCGAAGTGACAATATTTGAACTTCCTTTATCAATTGACACATTATTTTTATAATTCGGAAATACAAAGATTTAAGCAAGTAGACGGACGGACGAAAAAGGTACTTTCCAGGTATATATCAATATATAATAGTGTAGTTCAAGCAAGGGAACCGCGAGCGGGTCGGTAGTTTGTTATAAAACAAAAAATGATAAACGTTATTGAATTTGTAATTATTTTGAAAATTATTATACTAACATTAAAAACATTCAATTGTATGTGGTTATATTTAGTGTAGATATAGCTTTTATAATGAAAGCAATAATACTAAGCGGTTTTTATCATACTGTAAATTGAAACTAAATGATGCATCACGCAAGAGGTACACGCCATTATTACATATGGGATTTAAGCAATATTTATAAAAGTCTTAGTACACGCGAAACTACGTAGAATGTATTATTTATTCTAGGTCGTTATAGTAATGTTTTGCACGCGATACGCTTATAAAATAATTGTTTCATAAATCGACTGCTTCTTGTACATAGTTTTGCTAACGTGAAAAACATTTGAATGAGTAAATGAAATTAATGTAAAAGGCATCTATTTCAATTAAATTATTCAAATTATAGTTAATAATAAATTATAAAACATTATTATATCTTAACGTCTTTTCCAATCAGAGTCCAGTCCAGGCAGAGAGAGTCTAGTACCAGACTCTCCGTTTCTTGGTTTACGCCCGAAATTGACACTTTGTGTGTTAAATGAATTCTAAAGCATTCAGTGAACTTAACTGTACTTTAGCTACACTTTTCCTTAACTTAAAAGTAATTTTCAGTTCAGTTCAGCTTTTTTAATTAAATAAAATAAAAAAATACATCGATTTCTAATTCTTGATAACATCAATGTTACTTGATATTAATATAGAAAACAATATTTTAGTTAATTATCTTTAGCGTTATTTGGATGCAAGCAAAAGGTTTATAGAAGTAAAGCTTTAAAAGAACGAGATGAACAATACTGATATTGTTAAAAAAGTTAAATCACTTTTATTATCATTCTATAATTTCCAAAATTGAAATTGAAGTGCTTAACTCGAATTTATTCTTGAATCTAATACTGTATCAAACTTATTGAAATTATTAAGAAAATTATTTTTTTCGTACTAAATATTTTTTTATTATTTTTTTTTAGCTTCACACTGTATTCCGCTTATAGCAGGGTAGGCAGAGAGAACCGTTCCCCACTTTCCGCCGAATTGAGGAAATGAGGCATTGCTTGCTGAGTGGCGGATCACAACGCCGCGTTTTACCTAGTTACGAAACCCAGGAAATGAAAATATTAAACTTTTATATTTCCTGGAGTGGGAATCGAACCCATAACCTGTCGCGTTTACAGTCGCTTGTGCCTCTGTGCCACGACAGGCTTAATAAAAATAATACTCTTTATATTCATTTATGTGTCCCTAATTCAAGTATTGAACATTCATATTCGGACTATAAAGGCAACGTCTTGAGATTCGTAACAATTTATTTTTTAGTGTATTTTATTTGAAGTTGGTTTTGTTTTCTTTGTTAAAAATTTAATTTTAATTTTTTATATTTAAAATAATTTTCAGGAAATGAAAACCCTGATAAAATGAGCTTAGGATCGGGTTCCGCCACTCAGCGCGCAGTGTATCGAAATCCGCCGAAAACTTGTTTGCAAGGCTTCTGTGCCTACCCTACTTATATTCGAGAAAAAGCAAACTACTTTTTTAAACAATGTTTTATGTATTTGGAATTTTAAAAAACTATGCATCTTAAGATGCTTTTTACAACACGTTGTATGTAGATTTAGATTTGTTGGAGCTGTTGTTTAAAAGCTATTTTAAGAATTACTTCGAATTATGAAAAAAAAATCAGTCATAGATAATCGCGTTGTGTTGCTACTGGCTAGCATAATATAAAGATTGCAAAAAAAATTCAATTGCAAAAGAATTCATTTTTTTTTAAAACCTATTATTAATCATTTACTTAGTAGTTCCAATTTAAATAAAAAAAATCAATTCATAAATATTAATAATGATTTTGAGAAAAGTTAGGCAATTGTTTTCCAGCATTTTATGTTTTAATTTTATTTTCTGCTGTATCTTGCATGGCAAGTTAGAAAGAACCTAGTGTTAAGATATTCGGTCCTCCGCCCTCCGCCAAAATTCCTAGACATTGCGTGTTGAATAGCAGAACTCCGCGTCCCGCTTTCTCTTAAAAATAAAAATAATTTAAATGTAATCATTCCCCCAAGTGAGAATCGAACCCAATCGCGTTTAAAGTCAGACGCTGTCCCGCTGCGGTACGATGGCTTTTTGTTTTTTTTATCTTCACGATGTATCCCGCATAAAGCTGGGTAGGCAGAGGGAACCTAAGAAGCTAGTCTTAAGACCCTCTGTTCTCTTTCAAGAATTCTGTTCCCCTTCCGCCGGATTGAGGCAATGCGTGCTAAGTGGCTTAACTCAACGCCGTGCTTTGTCTTGTTACCAGAGCCAGGAAATTAATATACTAAATATTATTTTATATTTTCATTTCCTGGAGTGGGAATCGAACCAACTACCTGTCGCGTTTACAGTCGCACGCTTGTGCCTGTACGCTACGACGGGCGTTAAGTAATTCCGTCACTCAAGACCCAATGTATCGAATTCCGCCGAAAAGTACTAAACTAAGCTTTCTTTGCCTACCCCGCTATATAGAAAAGAGTATGAAGCTTTTTTAAGAAATTAAAACTATTTTTTTTTTTTTTCAAATTGTTGTTTCAAAAACTTTTGATTGTTTTTTCGAATTATGAAAATAAGAATTTTAGATAATCGCATCGTATCGTTATAGCATAACAATAATGATTGAAAACTACTTCGAGTCTATTTAAAAACAAACAATTATGATTTAATTATTATAAATAATGATTTAATAATATGATTTAATAATAGTAATGATTTAATTATTCTGATTTAAAATATTAATTAAAATTTGTATGTAACTTACATTTTTAATATTTCAATTAATGGCCCGAAAAATATATGTATTTAAATTGTAAATTATGCATTTATACGCGATGTATAGTGTCATTGTTTCGAGTGATATGTGATTAAACAGTAATTGATGGCTTCGGTAAGCTGCTCTCTTCAATTAATTTGTTAAAATATAATGAAAATTTGTTTCAGTAATTATAAACTTTGTTAATGTATTATTTTAAAATCTATCTATAATAAATCTTTTAATCGATTTTTAATATATATATGTAATATGTAATATATCATTTCTGATTTTAGAAATCTCAAACAAATCTTTTAAAATCCCGGAAAATAAGTATAAGCCTTATGATTTCTTTGTTCGTATGACATTCCAATATTTAGTTAATCCCAATTTTTTTTTTAATTTTTTTTTTTTAGCTTAACGCTATATCCCGCATATAGCAGGGCAGGCAGAGGGAACTTAGTGTTAAGACACTTCGTTCCCCACTTTCCGCCGAATTGAGGCATTGCGTACTGAGTGGCGGCTCAACTCAACGCCGCACTTTGCCTTTTTACCAAACCCAAGAAATGAAAAAATCCATTTCCTGAAGTGGGAATCGAATCCACAAAAAAATGATTACTTTAAAAATTCGGTTCATCATCGAAAAACTTAATATGATTTTGGAATTAGGATTAATTATCTTTATGCTAAGTAACTTTTAACCGACTTTTTGTGTTACCGCTTAATCTTTATTGCAGGTACTAATTTTCATTATTCTTTTTTTTTTATATGATAGCTAGTACTTCTAATGTGGTCCCATTTACACTTAATTAAATATAGGCGAGTAGTTTTTTATTTATTCATAGTAATTACACTTTTTATTGTATTTATCTTTAAAGTCGGTTTTCTTTTTGTTAAAATCTTAATGGTAGGCATTACAAATATAATTGTAATATACTCGCGGCATGTACTGCGCTTTTTATAATTAGGCAGGCTTCGAGTATATTTTTATCTCAAATATCTTTTCTTTCCTTTCCCTTTCTAAAAAGTAAAATGGCAAAATAAACTATTTATATGTTAATAACATTTTTAATTACTTAATTTTACTTTTTTTATTTTGTAATCTATTTTACAGCTTCTTTTTTTTTTTTTTTAACTTCACGCTTTATCCCGCATATAGCGGGGTAGGCAGAAGGAATCAGAGAACCTAGTGTTAAAACACTCCATTCTCTTTCAACAATTCCGTTCCCCACTCTAACGGCTTTTACAGCTTTTTTACTTTACAGCTTTTCTTTTTGCTATTTTCTAAAAACAAATAAGTATATTGCTGCTAAAGTTTTAAGAACGTCCATAACTACAGTTTCCGCTGGCCAATTTGTAAAAGTGTAAAGTGGTTGGCAATTTTCCTTAGGTTAATAGTTTTTCCGATACTTTGGATCCGAAGTAGCTTAGTCGTTAGAAGTCGTAAATTGTAACTACAAATATTAATGTGATTTCTCAAAAATATTTATTAATTTATAATTGCCTAGCTATAAACCGCGACTTCGCTCGCATGGTCATTAGGAATGGGTTTATCATACATGACATACGAGTATGGTTTTCATTTACGCATCATTATGGATCTTCCCATAGGAATATGATATTTTACCGCGGAAAAAAATGACTTATATGTCCGTTTAGAAAAAAATCATGGCGACGTGTAAGGAGAGATTTAATTCCCTATTTATAATATTAATATAAATTTTGTTTGTAATTTTCATTATTTTAAAATACGAATAATAAATGAAACAGCAACAGGCGTAGCACTCTTTCAGCTGGTAGTCCTCCTCTCCTACTCCTTAATTTATAAACCTATTACTTATCTATCTTACCTTTATATGAAGTAACGCTCTCAATCTCAATATTTTCTTCTTAACGCCCTCTGGGAGACCTGGGTTTATATGATCAGTTATAAATCTAATAAAATTTATTACCGATCATAAATAAGAGTAAAACCACCACGTTTAGATAAATGGATATATACATTATAAAAATGAAATGAAATAAATGGAATGCGCAAAGAAGTTTATATTAAATGAAAAGTTAGCAAAATTTATTATTATTTGGCGAAATATTCCAAATATCTTCACGTCGTGGTTCAAGACCTTAAAAAATTACACCTACCTTTGGTGTTCACCATAATTCACTGAAACTGGCACCCACTCTGTTCATGGCCACTCAACATTTTCACCAGAATCACAGCATCCAGTCTTAAAACGCGGTTTTTAACGCGGACAGCATACACATTACTACGTCACTACTGAGTACTACGCGGGCTTCCTCTTAGCTAGGAGGACCTCCTCTTCGGTCGGAGGCAGACGTGGATTTGAGACCCAAACGGTCCTGCGGGGCTATTTAAAGCCGTTGGGGTTGGGAGGCGCGCAGGCGTCCAACACCCTGTTGCTTCTTAGGGTTGTTCAATATTTTGATATCGATATCGATACTTTATTCTATTTTTTTTACAGTTTCCTGTTGAACATGAGTTATTACATTTCATTTACTTGCATTAGATATTTATTTCAGTCGATGAATCCTTGGTATGCTCATCTTTTTTTTAAAGCCTTGTTAAAAGGAGATATCAAACTTATAATTATGTTTATCTAACTGATTAAAGTGATTATCTTAGTTATTTGTTTTGTCAAAAAATAAGCATTATAACAAAATAATAATCTTTGTGATTAATGCATTTTTACCTAACCTGAGAAAATCATAAATATATATTTTTTACAAATCTATATTTATAATTTATCAACTATATATATTATACTCCTAAATATTAAAACATAAAATCATGTTCAATGGTATTTCATAATTAGTATCGATTTACAAATATATATTATTTAAAATAACAAACGATTGTATAATATTAGTATATCATATTTTTTTAGATATATAAATAATTTGTATACTTTTATAACATAATATCCAAAAATGAAATAATTGTTGATGAGTGATGAAAGTATCGACAAGCTGTTGTGTCACATCACTATCTGACCTGCACTCAAACCCCAGCAACCTGTAACACCCCCAACCCCCTATCGTTTAAATACTGACTTATCAAAAAACTTATGGTTTAGTTAGATGTTTGTTACAAGTTTTGCCTGCGTCAAATAATATAATGTTTTTTTTATTACGCTTATTATTGACATTCTTTAATTTTTTTTGTGACTTTACAGATACAACTTAAAGAAATAACAGAAAAAAAATATTTTTATTTTTTTAATATATGAAATAAAATTGCCTAGTTATCTAAAATACGTCTCATTAGCTTTTCCTCTATAAGAATTTTCGGCCACGCTCGGAGTACGCGAAATTTATTAGTAGTAATAGTTGCCAAGGGTCATAAAGTATCAAGCAAACGAAGTGGCAGGTATTAAAATAAAATTTGTATTGAATATTGTAACGACCATTTCTATCTAAGGTAGATTTTATCGTACATGAGCGATAACAATTATACCTGTTTTTACATTTTAATAATGTCCGATCGGTCCCCTTTCTAATCTGGCTTCACTAAAATCACAGTCTCCTAATAAAATTAGCGATGATATTAGATTTAATATTGATAATCAGCAAGTAACTTTGGTTGATGTGCAAGATTTTTCCAATGCATTCAATACAGTACACTTTGATATTCTGCCAGTAATTTTTAAAGTCTGTGAATATTTTCTCTGAAACTACTGAATTGTATTGTTCGTGCCTTCAAGACTGCTAATAAAGTACTATAAATGGCAGTAGACAATTAACTAAGCCATGGGAACGCTGGAGTCCCGCAAGGTAGTGTTCTTTCACCTTAACTTTTTCCATCAACTCAACGCATATCATCAACTGATTTGACCGAGCTGGTTGCTCAACGATTCTAAGATAACTTATAAGATTTTCTTCACCAAAAGATGAAAAAATCTCTTACCCGTAGCAGTTAATTAATGAATTTGAGCGTTTGCAAAATTATATAATAAAGTTTGTCTGCCGACTGAGGAATTACGGCCACGAGTCCCAACCGGTGTTGGGACCGTACATACAGTCATTACCGTATTCAACTGAAAATGACTGTATGACCGAAGTTCTTGGGGTCAAACCTTCTTCACTCCTAACATCTCCATTCCCTTAAATATTACATCCTTGAAATACCTTTTCCCGTACACATGCTATGGTGATTCTTTTACTGTCAAGAGAGTTCCAGTCAGTTGGGAAATTTAAATCCGTCTTGAAGAATCTTAAGAAGTCTTTGACAAAACATATTAGCTGATCCTGATATACTTCGTGTATCCACATTTATGTATGTATGTAATTGTTCTTTATCCATTTTCGTTGGTTGACTGAAAAAGATTGCTAAAGTATTATTATTATTGATTACTCATAATTCTATATTTCACTGCTTTTTTAAAAATCCTATTTCTAAATGAAAAAAAGATCATGTCGAAAATACTGTAAAATATCAATTACATTTTTTCCGCATCACATTAAGGGTAGGCAAATACTAACGCTTACTAAGGTTTTAATTAAAGAATTTAAAAGATGAGCGGCGCCACGCCCAAATCCAACGCCATACTTACATACTGACAAGATTTAAAAATAAATCAGTTATTATGATATCGTTTATATCTATAGTTTATATTTTCAAATGTAAATTAGTAGAAAATTTGTATCAATTATCAGAAACATATAGTGCCACCTTTATCACCTTAAACAGGGAAGTAATAATAAAAAAAAAAGAAACAATTTTCAGCGTTAACGTAACGTTCTTAACGTTTACGTGTTATAGCGTAGTGACTTAGGCTTACCAGCTAAGTGCGTGCAATTTACTACACCGATGTCATATTCGATCGAGAAAACACCAATAAAACTGTTATATCGTGTAAAAGGCATACATTACATTGTATATTAATTTTATTTAGTTAAGTTACATTAAAAATAGATACAAAAATAAAATAGAAAACCGTTGTTTACGTTCAGGACATATTTACATAGTGCCAAATTATCTAGAAAGAGACCATCCATAAAACAACCAAAAGTATGACGTTTTTGCATATGTATATGTGTATTTAAATTAAAAGAAATATACCAATGGTGATCCTGCAAATAATTATTAGTTACTTTTTATCCTGACGCATTACTAAAAGTGAGAAGGCATCCATTTTCTGCAAATTTTATACATATTCTGGTCTGCGCCAGGGAACCTAGATAAGCTTAGTATGTAACAAAAGAACCTTATATGGGTTCCTCCACGTCTGCGTGGTCCATATTAATATTCATAAATTTTCAATGAACTAACGAATTCAAAAGACAGATTATTTTCTTTTTATAGATGTTGCTGTAAATTTCAAACTTTAGTATTCATACTAATATTATAAATGTGAAAATGTGTTTGTTTGTTTGTCCTTCTTCACGTCATAACGAAGCGATATTATAATATGATTTTTTGAGTGGTGATAGTTATGCGGTTGAAGAGTCACAAAAACTAAAACAAAAACTCCAATGTTTTTCCATGGTTAAACATGGTAAGACAAGAACTCCAAAGTTTTTCCATGGTAATACATTTTATTCTCATGGGGAAAATCCAAAAAGGTAAGAATTCTCACTGACCAAGCGAACCAAGCCACTGGCAACACCTAGTAGAATCCAGGATATATTTAAAAATTAGCTTAAAAATAAAAATATTCACTGCGATACTTATTTGAATTATGGTTACTTTACGTATTACCTTAATACGAGTATGTATATTATAGAAAAATATAATAAGTGTGAATAATAATATGACATTATTCTGTTAAAAAATAAAAAATAAATACTCAAAGATACATATATTTTCCAGAGGTGTAACCCCTTATATAATACAACATATATAATTTTTAATTATGTTTATATAAATGTCATATAAAAGACAAATACAAAACTTTTTCATATAAACTACTCCTTTTAAACCTATCGACAAATTTATAACTGAAACACAGTTATATATTATAACGAACGTTTATTAAAATAACAAACAAAGTAATTAAAAATTGGATGGTAAATATTTTTCCAGCTCTTCAAAACTACACCTTTGACGTTCCTAGCGTAAATTGATGATTTCATTATGAAATTTATCCATGTGTGTATCAATTTGAAGTACCGGGAACTGATGAGTGTTTTTCGAATATTATTTTGGCTACATTTATTTCTCCATAATTTCTTATATGATGTTCAACAGAAAAATGAAATTATATTGAATATAAAAACATATTGCAATTGAGCGTGAATTTATTTTTCTAGTTAAGAAGCCGTAAAAAATGTAAAGCCCGGTATACAGACTCGCTTGCGCTTCCATTCTATGTCTTTTACCTATTTTAAAAACATTACACCTTGGATCATGTCCTGAATGACTTTGACATAATTATTCCCCAGAGTATGGATAGTCAGACGTTTGAGACTAATTCTGCATAGGCTTTCCTGAAATAAAGGTCCAAATGGGTGATTATTAAAGCAGTGTGTTAGGTTAGACAAGCTTGCCACGGACGAGTTCCTTAGTATTACAAAACTGAAATATATTAACTTATGGTCCTCTACGATTAATATTGAAATTAAAATCAATTAAATTTTCAATTTCTGCAAAATCAGGACCAGTACATTAGATTACATGTATATTACCACGATCAACTGAGATACAAATACCGCCAACATCTACCTATTAGGTATTCTCGCAGAAGTAAAATGTTTAAAATTTTGGATTCGAAAAAATATTGAGCTAAATTATACAATTAAATATTTATAAATAAATATAAATATACAATAAAATCCCTGTCCACAAACAATAAAGTCAAGTTTATTGTTGTTTTTTTTTTCATCTCTTTTAGTTATTTTTTTTAAATATATTTAATGTACAGACATACTTTTTTACTGTTTCTTTATTTATATATAGATGAAGGAAAAAGTTAGTAGATGAATCTTTTCATAGAAAATATGGAGACGTAGGAGTATTATATTTAATTAAAGTTTATATGGCTGGCCGCCGAGGCGAGTAGCCGTTCTAATGGCGTTCTATGGAGAAAACCTATCTTCAGCAATGAAGGTCATGTGGCTAGTGATGACGATGATAATGATTATATGGATTCTTTTTAGACGATAGTGCAGAAAGTCAATATTTTTATAGAATGTGTTATGTGTTATTAGAAGAAAAATATAATAAAATAAATATTACACACATTCCATGTATAATATTTGAAATGTATATTTCTGCATAGAGTGACATATTGTATCAAGTATCAAGTTTAGTTAAGTTAGTAAGTTAAGTATCAAGTTCTAGTTATAATTAATACGTCTGTTTATGGTAAAAATATATATATATATATATATATATATATATATATATATATAT
>JAKGSA010000005.1:220035-266973 GCA_033558755.1 Philaethria dido
TATATATATATATATATATATATATATATATATATATATATATATTTCCAGCATGTGAGATGGTTCATACCGTTGTATCTGCATATAAATAATTAGCTGAATTATCAACTTTTGTATCACTAACATAATTTAGACCTACATCTCTAATAAAATTGCCATAAAAAATCAATAAAAAAAAATAAAAAATAAATAATGTGGTTATATAATGTTATATTAAATGCGATAGGTAGTTTCAGATTCATTTGAAATTAACTAAAGAATACATAAAAACATTCCTTCGTTGATACTTTTTGAATGATTCGGATATGAAACAAAAATAATACTGTTAAAAAACTACATCTTTGTCTCAACTAAGAGTTCCTTCATTGTTTATACATAACAAAACATTTCATATTATTTAATACATAGTTTAAAATATATAATATATTAATAATATTAATATATTATGATGAAAATTTCCACTACGATGTACACTATGTGCACGTATTCGCCCAGTGTAAAGCACCGTTCCAGGTATTTTACCATAAGCCTCTTATTTATTTATTGTTGCTTGTATAAGCTCCTCCAATATCGGTAGATTGGAGACTGATCACAGTTTCGGTATCGCAGAAATAGTTTGTAGTTTATAGGAAATTTACATTAGTTTTAGCAGGTATAATATTTATTGGAATTTTGTATTTTCTGAACATGAAATAATTGTTTATATACCTGTTCCTATTGTACTCGTATGTACGTTTTTTAATAGTTTAAAAATATCTATAAAAACTTGTTTTATTAACATTTTTTTATTAACTTCTCTTATATATAAAAATATCTTGAACCATTTTTTGGCCGGGCCGTTCGATGACAATACAATATTTTTCTAACATGAACTCGATCTCTTTGCCAGAAATAATTATGTTTTTTAAATTAATTTGTTATAATTATAAATGTATTAAAATATTACATTAATTTAGTTATGAAATCTATTTACGGTTTAAGTTCTATCTTAAAATATACACAAATTATAAAAAATTGGAAATCTGAAGGTGTTACATTAAAGTAGCTATATTTTTAATTTACTTAGAAGCTTTGCGCTTTTTCCACATAGCGGTGTATACAGAATCTAGTGTCAAGACACTTCGTTTTTCGCTTTCCGCATTTTAGGAAAATTACTCGTCACGTTTATTGCGTATAGAGCATTCGTACCTATTTACCGTCATCTGTTTCAGACGAGGCAAGAGAGAGAGAGAGAGAGTCCACAATAAATCCTTGTTCGAAAAGAGAGTGAATATTTTAATAATTCATAGTATATGCATTATATCAATTTTACTTTCTTTTAATTTTTAAACTGGTGTATATCAAAAGGTGTTACAGAAAATAATTTGTATTTTTATAAAAAATATGAAAGGAGAGAGTCTGCTTCTGTATTCAATCAGATGCACAAATGTTACTAAGCCGATAGAATCTAATTGAGCCCGGGATTAGATTCGCATCTGCATACAGGTCGGCACCAATACTAATGTGTGGTACTTAATGTCCCCGTGATTGCTTTCGCGCTAATGGCATTGTGATTACAATTTCATAGTCGAAATGCGTTTTAATTATTTATCACCTACTTAAGGCTGGGGATTAACATGTTTTCCAGCACGATTATTCAGTTTTTACTCAATACGTTGCTCAATATGTGCAGACCTCGTATGCTAAAACATTTCCGTTCGCTCTAAGCTTTAACAATGCACACAATGTATACAGAGAGATTAAACTTTTGAATACTAATTTCCGACGGGTATTAAAAATTAAATATTTAAATTTACCAGCTCGATGCTTTTATAGGACTACTAAAGTTTGAAATAAAAGTAACTATAGTTACATACTTTACTTAGCGTTTGTTCATTGATATATGTGTTAATATTATTTATGTATGACTTATCAATATGCTCCCATTTAGTGTGCTTAGACAGATCAAGCGTTATTAATCCGTTAGAAAGCTTACTTATATAATTATCACTATAATATATCAAGTTCCAAATTAAATGAAATATTTGTTCAACTATATTTTACAAGAATATTGTGTATATTATCTGTACGTATTTGCAAAAACGATCATCTACCGAGTCGATCTTGTTCAGTTATAAGATTTTTATCCGAATACTTAAATATAATTAAGCATGTTGTGGCTTGTGCTCGTATGCCAGTTAATGTTCACTATTGTAACCACTAGAAATTGAATGGTTGCAAAAAGGCTGATTCATTATATATTATGGTTGGTGTAACACTCCACCGCGACGCAAACGAATGCAAAGGACATGAATTGCAAGCAATATTCATTTTGTTCGTTTTCGTTATAGTTCATTGAACATTTATCGTCATTACAGTATTTGTTTATTCCTTTGTCGCACTTTTTAATTAATTAGTATCGTAACTGTTGAAGCGGCTGGTATGTTATTATATATAAAAAAATACTTTTTGTATTGAAATATTTAACGAGAATTCAGATTTCTTTATGTATTGATCATTATGTTTCTGTATTAATTAATTTTGGTGTATAAATAATGAAAATAGTATGCCACATAGTAGGTACTCAACTTTATAAGGTATAAACTTATCTTAAAGTTCACTTACAGAATTGGAAGCTTCCTTTGTTTTCCAATATAAAAGTTTAAGCTTTAGAGGCTTAATAGATATATTGTAGTTCGTAACTTAATTACCTAGCATGAAACAAAGCCACATGACATTCTGTAATAAATTAATTAACATAAATTCGTGCCTATTATACGGATAATTTAAAATGTAATTAAATATTCATATTCATTACAAAACCAACAGATGCTTATGGCTTATAATATTTGAAAAAGTTAATGTTTTTACAGTGTGTGATTAATCATATTTTTAATATGCCTCTTTCAGTCACGCGATCGCCAAGCTATGTCCTACGCCGTGTACTACGCTTTTTCTTTGGGGCAAAGTACTACGCCGTAGACCTTGCTTAATATAACCACGTATAAAAAGTAAATATAATTGATATCACTAATGAATGAATTCAGTATTTTCATTTCTTGGGTTTAGTAACAAAGCAAAGCGCGGCGTTGAGTTCCGCCACTCAACACGCAATGCCTCAATTCGGCGGAAAGTGGGGAACGGAATTGTTGAACAAGAATGGAGTGTCTTAACACTAGGTTCTCTGGTTCCCTCTGCCAACCCTGCTATATGCGGGTTACAGCGTGAAGTTACTTACTAATGAATGAATATAAACTAAAATATATTTTTATAAAAACTGAGTTATTTCACAAAATAAATACAGTCACTGTACAATACTGTAATACAATCAATGTGATTGTAACAAAATGTAAGTAAATTAAATGTGACGCAAAATCCTACTGTTACGGCTAGCACTGCGCGATCCGTATTAATATTTTGATGGACAACAGCGCCAATAAAGCCAGCGGTAAGCCTAAAAGCAGTGCCGCCTATAGTAATTGGACTGGAAATTTCACTTAACGTAACGTAGCAAATTCGTATTTCAATAACTAGGATGTCTTTGATGCACCGGACGTTAAGTGCAAACAGGATATCATTCAAACTATGAACATTGTTAACAACTTAATTGAATGAGTCTGTAAAGTTTAAAGTTAATTGCAACTCGTTGACCATATATGTTACTTTTAAAATCATTTATCAAGTTATGAGTATGGAAAATTATTAAAAATTGTTTAGTTCGTTCGTTTGTGAGCTATGTATCGCTGAATATTTAAAATTAAGTCACAAATTATGTAGGGAAAGGGCGGGTAGCCCCGGATAGTTCTATTTCTAAGAAGTTAAACGCATTGCTTAGACAAAGACATATTGTAGACGTGTCTTCTCTAGAGTAGAAAAAAATGTAGTTTGATCGCGGTATGGACGGTAAGTAAATTAGTCGTAAGAGAATTTTATATCCGCCTAAAAAAATCATTGCTCCTGTCATATTGTATCGGTGGTTATGAAGTACAGTAAGTTAGTTTTTATACTCGTTTGCCATTCAAAGTTATAGTAAATTTCACTATAGTTATCTGAAAATATTGTAATAGTATTTATAACAATCCTTGTACTTCTTTGTAATGCTGTGTCTAAAAATGTCGCATGGTAACGGTCGGGTAGCCCCGGACACTATGCTTTCGGGTACCCCCGACAACTGGACAAAATAGAAGAACATCTTATTGTTGGATTTTGCAATAATATTTTAACAAACTGCAATTTGATGTCTTTTTGCTTATTATTTGAAAGTACTTTAATAGGTACAATAGTATGTTAAGTATTTCTTCAACATTAGTAATAACATAGGTGAACTAAGTATGTAAGTATGTTGTTCCCTGTGAGGGGACGGGGTTAGAATGTTGGGGTTAGAAATGGGAGGTTCGTCCTCCGAGTGGCTCGCGACCACTATCATGTCAAAGACGAACCGCCAAATATCTAGTGATGTGTTCCGGTTCCATAGCGTGTAAGCCAGATTTTCCCCTATCCCACCCCATCCTTTCCCCAGAATGTAGTGGTTCCGATAGCGAACTACTACATTGTCCTCCCCTTCCATCTGTATCGTCTATGTAGGCAACATATTTACAACACCTCTGCCATCTGTTATCTATAAAAAAAATAAAGTGTCCGGGGCTACCCGCCAATTCTTTTTAAGGTCATAAACGGTCAAATTCAACTCAGTATATTTTCTTGAAAAATGTGATATGACTACTAGTGATTAATTAAAATAGAGAAGTTACCTATTTTATATAAAATATTAGATAATATAGTAGAATATTTTATTTGTGTTTCATTTAAGTGTCCGGGACTACCCGTTAATCCCCTATATATGACGGCCCCAAAGTAGTAATTTAGAATGAAAAGTCAATTTTCACGGGTAGACAAGCAAGGAGATCGAGATATTAGATTGAAGTAATGTATACACATTTATCAGAATAGCACAAAAGTCCAAGAATAATGTTTAATTAATAATACGTACATGAAAATTACGTATATTTGGAACCAACGCACACACACACTCACTCACCCACACTTATACGCACAAAGCTTTCGCGCGAACCCTGTATGTTGTGTTTATACATTCAAGTAAATTCACGTATACTCTCTTTTAATTCATAATATTATTTTAAAATGTTAAATTTACCGTATTCGATGTAACAGGTGACTGAATAGAGTTAATTACAGGTACAAGAGTTCAGAGGCCGGAAGTCAGAGCATTCGGTACAGCGTCAAACAATGTAAATATGCAATGAAAGCTTTGACTACATTTATACAAGCACAAAGGCTGACGCGTTATTGGATCCGGTCAATTTTTGACGTATAAAAAGGATTTCTGTACTTTGTTACAAAATTATTCATTATTTTGCAGTTACTATTTGCAATTCACAGTATTCCATTACTTGCGTCACTTGATTTTTCGTTTAATTACACCTATCTCTGGTCTTTATCTTAATGTCGCTCAATGGGTCATCAAAGACATTGCTTGTGCAGATTCACGATTTTTCTCGCATTGCAGGGAACCATCTTTTACCAAGATATTCCGTTCTCCACCTGTACATGATTTCGTTTCTTCAAATAATCACACTTCATCTTTCTTTAGTATTATTTTATTTAATTAATCTATAATTAATAACTAACTTCAGGAAGGTCACATTCGATACAAGACGTTGGAAAATGTCGTTCGCCTGTTGCAAAAAGCACGCCGATATCAGGGACATCTTTTAAATGTAGATGTATACAATACATCAAACTCAATTTCGAAATACCTTTTATTTATTTATTATTTCAACATATATCATGCTATTAAAAATAAGGTAAGATATTGAGCAACAAATTTTAAAGTTCCGCTGAGCTTAGCATTGCCTCGTCTCGCCGTGAAACTTTCCTAATATATTAAAATTTTTCCATACGGACGTTCTACTTCAAGTTAAAGAAAGTTATATAGGTATACACGCTACCAATGCTTTGAGCTAGTTAAAATATTTTTTTTCGATTAAAGATCTAAGTTGATAAAAAATATGGGATGCGATAATATGAGAACACAATATTTACATCTCGCTAACCAAATAATTATCGTAGATAAACAGATAGAGCCTTTTGATAAAAGCAAATACGCTAATATATACTATGATGCTTTGCTGCAAAGTTGACATTAGCAGTGCCTTGCGCATAAACGATGTAGAATACCAATATTAATACGAATGCAATACAATTTTGCTATAAATAATAGATTTTTTAATGTCCTTTTTAACGCAATACTCATGACTACTACATAAAGACTATGAGACTAGATAAAGTTTGCGCTTATTTTTTTCATTAAATGTCTAGGTCTGAGTTTAGAAAAAAATACAATGTAATGTAGGTCAACGTACTTAAAAAAAGTTAAATAATATAAGCTGTCGTCCCTTTAGGTTAAGGTTTAATATGACATTTAACAGATATTTTTCCTTTTATGATTTACATTTAAATTGATATATAAAATATTTTTAAAAGATTATTTTATAAGACAGTATTCATTTAACTATTTACTACTGTAGTCATGTTTTATTTGTTTTGAGTAATAATAACTTAATATTTGTTACTATAAATTAGTAAACGTATGCATGCATGAAGAGGTTAATGACTGTGGACGAGGTGAAAGAGGTATGCAGGGACCGTAGCGTTTGGCGCTCCGTTCTCTCTGGCTACCCCGCTAGGGATAAGCGTGAAGTGAAGTGAAGTATAATAAATATATAATCTGTATTTAAAAAGTTATAAGTTTTAGTGTGTTTAACTATTCATAAGCCAGATATGTAATTCAAGAGTAAATAAAGAAGAGAAGAATACGAGAAAATTAAGACACTTAACGAAAATTACAATGAGAATGAAAAAGCATTTATGAAAACGCTGTTACATATTTCAAACACTCAAATACGGGCATCAAAATGCAGTCAAACTTCAGCTATTATTGGATAACTTCGATGATGCTCATCGAAACAGTATGTAACAGGTGGTATTTTGCTGCAGGCGAGCTTACGTCTAACGGCTCGGTGACTGATGCTTCATATTAAGCCTACTGTAGTACACTTTGATCTTATTAGGTCTCGTTAGATAGACGATTTACACAATATCCATTGTCCATTTTGTATGTGACTATTTGCTTTGTTATTTTCTAGTTTAAATTATATTTCTTAGTATAATATAAAGATTTTTTGTAACAATATTAAAACTACTTTTTTTTATAATATTTAGTTATTGTTATACCCGTACAATGTGTGAATTCAAATTTATAACAAACACAGACTCACATTAGATTATATCTGTTTGAACACTAACAGAATATTGCATGCGATGGGACTTGTTTGGTAAAGAAAAAAAATATTAATAAATAGTAAGTACATAACTACTCTTATCGTTTTGATGTTAGCAAAGAGTAAACTACTAAATCACCTCTAAAAAATCCACGCTTTTAGCGTTACGCAATTTTAAAATCATCGCCTAATGGGACTAACATGGTGTCCAACTTGAGAAACACATTTTTCTTTATGCCTTAAGTTTAAATAAATAATGCTTGTAAATCTCAGTATCATATTGTCAAAGCAAATAAATATTTCGAACTTATTAACGAACCGATTTGTGTAATGTATGTGTAAAAATTTATCTATTAAAATTTCTCTAGAGGATTAGTTAGATTATTTTACAGTTAAGAATACGGCCAAAGCGCGGTGAGCTTGGAGAAGCTAATCGCTTAGTCTCCTGGTCCGAGTAGGCTTACGCAGCACCTTGATCTTGACCTCGGTTAGTGGCAGTCGAGGAGGAGAACCGTGAGGCTTTAGTAGGTAGTGACGGCCTCCATCCGCCGGTCTGGAGCTCCAAAGAATCAGTTCGAGTCCCCAATCAACTGGGTATCCGTAGCAGATCTTCTCATTTAAAAAAAAATAGATGATGGAGAGAAGTTCAGACATTTTAAATGGCTCCTATACTGGAGTCGCAACTCTCAAGCACTGCTTTCCGCTACTCGGAATGCGATGCGATGGGCTCCGCATAAGTACAGTGAATCCATAGAATACCACAAAGTGTCTAATAATTCTTGACAAAACCGTCTTACGTTTCACCAAGTATTTTTCAAAGAGCTCTGTAATGCTTCAAAAACTTTGTTTTGAGTGTCATCAAAGAGTCTAAAATAGTTCTATCAAAACTTATAAGTCATCTGCACCTATTTCATGGCAAAAATCTGTTCGAATTAAATTTTTAATTAATTACAATTATGAAACAAATCTAGAACTCTAGAAGTTATATTGAGTATACGTACAGAATTTACTGTGGTACATATTTGATTTCAATATAACGTCGTAGAGCAGAGTTAGGAAGTAAATATATTTGACTAAGTTATCACTAACTTGGGTGAATATCACGACGATGTAGACGTTGGACGGAATCATAGTTATACCAATTTCAAGTTTATGAGCAGTTCAATAACGATGGCATACAACATTGGAAATTGAATATCATACTCGTATGCGAATAGATCGAAAATATAGGTAACATTTTTATTATATTAATGAATAAAAGATATTATTATAATTTTCATGTAGTGCATAAAGAAAAATGTATTAAGACATTGTATCATATTAATAAATCTTAAATTTAATTACTATAAGTAATTCACTGAATCTAAAATTATATCAACATCATTATCGTTTTTTCAAAAATGTTCGCGAAAATTTTAAACGAATATTAGGTATAAGTCAAGCTTTAGTTTTATTAAGAAATGTACTTGATAATGGCAAACATTTCCAAAAGCAAATATCACTTATTGCTAACTTATGTCTCATATATTGTTAATTGGACGGTATTATAGTTAATAGTTCTGTCTTCACTGTGGCAATAATCTCTAAAGGCGTCTCATCGAAGTTATATCTGCAGGTAACGTCTTACAGGAGTTTTGGCGTAATATGATTGTAGAATATCAAATGAATTTAGTTATAAATTAATCATACATGACATGTAGGTGTTAATATTAATTGACACCAAAAAGGGGTATCAAGTATGATTCGTCACGTATAGATTTTTTTTTTAAAGTAAATCGTGCCCATGCAGATATTAATGAAAAAGGGAGTACTCCTGTTTAAGGTATAGTAATACGGTTCATATAAAAGATATTACATACAAAATTTACGCTATTAGTAAATATTTTCTATCAAACAATCTAATTATGTTATCTATTTCTATTACACTCAAACCGCAGTTGTACTCAATGTTTTCAACGTCAACTATGAATCTAACAAAATCTTTAACAAAGTTAATCATTGATATCCATTTTCCGATTCTAATAAATTTTTAAAATAAATGTTTTTATTTTTTGTTTCTATTTCTTAATCGAAACACTTTAGATTATATTAACGGGAAAATTAATTATAATCAATTATAAATATATGCGTGTTACTTGAAGCATATACAATGTATTTTTATATAAAAAAGTTCACCCTACTAAAACGTTTCTACATAATAACCATATCTACCCATAGTATTGTTTAGGGCAGGTTTCTGTTTAAATTCTTTTCGTGATAAGTTCGGCGCGTTTCTGCATGATTTCCCAGTGATTGTTATTTATCCAAATAAATTCCGAAGCAAAAAACCGGAACAAGTCATTTCGAGCGAAATTTTTACGTATAGCTTTTTTGAGATAAATACGTTGCTATGAAGCACTTTGCACTGCACTTTCATGTAATTAACGCTCAATTAAAATGCTTTTATCAATTAATATTACTCTCCGTTGTGGAACCGGCTTGTAATATTTATGTAGCATTTATAAATCCTTTTAACTAAGTATGTAACATGTCCTCATATTATTTTTACCTAAAGATGGAAGCTACTGGTTATTTCAAAAACATTTTATTTTATGATTATGTATATAGCACTATATGTAAATAAAGGTGATAATGACAACAGTGGTCTGTAGAAACTTTACTATATTAAAATAAATATTTTTATTCGATAAAATTTTACCTTTGTTCTAAATGACAATGTGTTAAATCTTTATACTTTTTCTATTTTTTTACAAGTGTTTTTCTTCTTTTTTTAATTTCTTCATCTCCCCATATTTGCTAAACTTAGAATAGACTAGAGCACCTTTGTGATTGAGAGATGTCAATCATTTTTTTTTATGTTTAAGCACTTGAGGTTAATCCTGAGAATTTCAAAAGATGGTTTGACAAAAAGAAGGGTTAAAAAGGGGGTTAAAAGGTTAACATTATCAATTTGGCTGTATTTTTTATGTGTGTGTACCGCTCAATTCTTGTAGATGAGCCAATTTTGATAATTCGTTTTTATATAGCTAGTTTTTCTAATGTAGTCCCACTTATATTTTTTTTATTTTTATGGTATTCATAATAATTTCTCTTCTGTCTAGTACATTTTATTTGAAGTCAATTTTCCTTTTTGATATAATTATAATTGTATATCTAAAACTGGGGTACGTTTTTAGTACATTCGGATAAGTACAAAATAGTGAGGATTTTGTACTAATGTATGATGTTGGTGTTTTCTCAACAAATCGAACAATTTGTTTTGTTCTATAAGCCTAAATCATGTAATGGGAAAAAAATAATCCCAAACATCATAATCTCACAAAGTAACAAAAGAACTTCTAACTAGTAAATGGTATAAAACAGCGAAATCTCTATATAATATACTTACTATAATATATCAGCTAAAAAACTACATATTTTGAAAGACACGTTAGTAGGAACTTTTCAAAATTGGTTATATAGAGAAAGGAATTCAGACGGAGGAGGCGAGCGTTAACGTGGATTTTAAAAAGTCCACTTATGTACTGGCCTACATGAGGATCGCAAGTCCCATGTATTACTCCGAGTTCCTTTCCTAGCAATGAAATGTTATCGACGCCCCAAGGTGAATCCAGGAAATGCATTTTTTTTCCATGGTATAGATATCGTATTATAATATGGTTCATATTAGAATTTGACGATCCAAGTCTATTCCGACATTTGGTCTATCTACGCATAGAATAAAATATAGGTAAATACTTTTTATAGAACTCAAGTTCTAAGCGGAAGTTTGAAATTGTTTTAATAAAAAAATGTACTTCCTTTAGCACTTGCCGTGAACGTTAACAGTATTACGATGCTGATGCAATTTGCTCCGTTAACCTACTCAAATTAGGAGGCACAGCATACTTGAGCAATATTTCTAAGTTGATTTTGACTAGACTAGACTCTAGACTCATGGGTAGATGATAGTTACAATGAAAAATGTAATAATGCATACGAGTATATGTATGTACATAGTATGTAAAAGTATTTTTATTAAGCCCTATAGAGAATACCTTTAACTATTGCTTAGTAATAATATAATAAATTACTAAATATTTTTTTACATAAAAAAATTAGATATAATTTGGTGACATGAGAAAAAAAAAATATTTTTTTTTCTTTCTTAACTTCACGCTGTATCCCGCATATAGCAGGGTAGGCAGAGGGAACCTGAGAACCTAGTGTTAAGACACTCCGTTGTCTTTCAACAAATCCGTTCCCCACTTTCCGCCAGATTGAGGCATAAAAAAATAATGGAAAAAATAATGGAATATAATTTTAAATAATTATATATAATTTTTAAAATGAGGACACGGTGAAAAGGTAAACGGTAAAACTTTGGGCGTAATATTCGATGTCCACCCGTTGTGGTAAATGTAAATAGTATGGCAAGGGTTATAAAGTCCGCGCATATGAAGTTGCGGTCAGTGACTAGTCTATAATGTATTTGAAACTCGTAGCGTACTTTTCTCGTGCATATTAATATATTACCTATAATTTATGATTATTATTTATTGTTTACTCTAATGGCAAATTATAATGAAAGCTCATCGTGGCCTAATGAGATTTTCATTTCTTCGCTCTGGTAAGATAAAGTGCGGTGTTGAGCTCCGCTACTTAATACGCAATGTCTCAAAATCGAGTGACAAGTTGAGAATAGAGTATTTGACAATAGGTTTTCTTTAACTACCTGCTATGAAGGAAAAAACGTGAAGCTGAGTACAATAACAAATATAAGTATATATATATATATATATATATATATATATATATATATATATATATATATATATATATATATATAAGGATTTTTTTTTTCAAAATTATAATCTTTAAATTTAAATAATAAAGACTTATAAAAAATAACGAAAAGACTTATAAATAAACAATTGACCACAAACAAGTGAAAGCTACATCTAGTATAGCAGGCAGGGAGGGGTAACAAATTCGTAATTTATTTTTATATCTCCTACACTTTAGACGGTATTTTGGACAACCTAATGATAAAATACTTGTCGTCCTTTTCCGCCCATAAAGCCTTCGTTTTGAATAATCAAACTCGTCATAAGAACGTTCTCTAATGTTAGTTTAATGTGTACCAATGTTTTATGTATTCTACATTTTATTGCTTGAGTTAATATAATATTAAAACGCATTCGTAGTTTTAAGACAAAAACTCTTTAAAGGAAAAAGATTAATCCATATTGATTCGAAAGAAAAATAAGTTATGATTCAACATTACTCTTATTTGCGTAATCGTACCTTAGGCCTAATTCGTTACTCTACCTAAATGACATGTTCTTATAGAGTAACGAAGTATAAAAAAGTAAGTAAGTAAGTAGTCTATAAATAGACTATCTATTGATTTTATATGTTATATTGCTGAAGCTTATATCACTTTACGTATGAGAATATTCAATAATTTAAGCCATATCAATTGCGCGTATATTCTGCAGTCGTAAGGTTATTATGATATCGTGTAATATTACCAAAAGTACACGTGCATCCCCTTCCATTTTTATTCCGAGGGTTCGCATATACAATATACTTGCACAGTGAGCGGCGAAATTCTGAAATTGGCGCAATATTGTTTATAGAAGAGTGAATAAGGAAAATATTTTTCTTTTTTAAGTACATACATACATAGCTTCACGCTGTATCGCCGCATATAGCAGGGTAGGCAGAGGGAGGGAACTTAGTGTAAAGACACTCCGTTCCCACTTTCCGCCGAATTAAGGCATTGCGTGCTGAATGGCGGGACTTAACGCCCCGATTTGCCTTGTTACCAAACCCAGGAAATGAAAAATTCCATTTCCTGAAGTGGGGATTGAACCCAAAACCTGTCGCGCTTACAGTCGCACGCTTGTGCCTCTGCGCCACGATAGGCATTTTTCTTTTTTAAGTATTGTAATTTCGCATTTCTTAATCAGGACATATTATTGAGAAAAATGTAATGCCATTGATCACTATTTGAATCCATAATATTTTTTATGGATTCAAAGAGTGATCCTTATATGCATAAGGATACAAGAACGTATTGTTCGTGATTGGCTATATTAAGAAGAATCTTTTATCTTAAATAATAATCAAAATTGTCCTGGTGTGGAGGAATAATAAGTAATATAGTAAACAATAGATTAGCAATGTTTTTAATATATATTCCCTAAATATTAAAATCCTTGGAAACTCTATAAAAAGCAATATTTCATCAAGAATCTTATCAAAAATCCAATTATTAATACTGTACGTTGGGCCTTAGCAACTCAATCATTGAATGTCACCCCACGCAGAGAAATTGCAATATTTAATGGTTTGTTTCGCAATGAATACAGGGAACGCAGCTGTGATACATTAGTTACGCAACTTACTACTTGGTTTTTTATTGAATTCCAAAAATATGTAAAATAACAAAAGTATGTACATATTGTTACTGGTATTCAAAATATTTGAAAATTTAAGGTTTTTATTAAATGCTTGCTATGTATTATATGATTAATAACCGTTTCCTATTACTTTTTTATTGATAGGTAAATTATTTTTAGTTTATTTGATAACATGTTTGTATAGGATGTAGCAAAAATTAATGTACAACCATAGTGTAATATAATTTCTATGTCTAATATTAAAACAAAATTGTTTACAGAAATATGGTACGAAGTTCTCGTTATTCAAATCCACGTAACATATAAAATAACAATGGTTTGAGCACGAGAATGGCGTCCGATATCACTTAATCTAAATCTCCCTATTCTATCACTTTGATTGCTAGTGGATAATCATGCTCTATTATTGTGCATTGTGTCTTTAACTTTATTCTAGTCATACACTCGTAGTACTTTAAACGGCATTCGGGTAGTTATTTATTTTAAATTTTGCATTCAAGCATATACCATATAAAAAACGTCAGTTTTAGTTTGTATTCTAATATGTGCAGAGTTCACATTCTGAGTCTTCTTTGTAACTTTAACATAGAACCTAATTTCAAGATTCGTGGTTTTTTACTTTTCACCTGAATTTAAGACATTGCATGTTGAGTGGTGGAACCCAAAGCCGCGCATTACGATCCAGTGTGAAAAATTGAAAAACTTAAATATTCCATCCATTTCCCTGATTGGGAATCGAATCCGCAACGAGTTTACAGTAAGACGCTGCCACTTTGCGTCACGATGTCCTCTACATACTATAAATATTATAAAAATCTTTTTTTAGTCGCCACTGGCGTACTCAAGAAATATATCACCGCTATTTATCAATACTTCATGTCCGTATCGACCCTATCGGTCTCTTTACGGCGTGTTATTATTTGATGCGGTAATGTAGGGCTTTAGAAGCCCTTTGAGGGGAAGCTGGGGACACAATAGACAGGTAGCTGAGCGTCCGCGGAAGCGATTCGCCCGTTAATACCTTTGATACATTTTCTTCGATAAATCCTTTTTTTCTAATAACTCTCAGACTTTCATTATAACATTTTTACTTCATATTTACATATTCTTTGTGTGTTCTTTCAATATCTTTCCAACTAGACGCATATGTAACAATATATATAAAACGTATAAATATATTTTAGATTTGATGTAAAGAAGCTTTAGTGAAATGAAATTGATTTAAAACAATTTTATATGTCAAAAGATAAATTGATAGAAGCGAATGTAAAAAATCGAGACGGGAACATTTCACCTGTCTAGTTTTAAATTCGTTTAGTGTCGTACATGCCTGTTAAAAATATTTGTAAGAATGCTCTTCTTAACAACTTATCGATAGTTTGTTACACTAAGTGGAAAAGTATTGGATACTTCTTCACCAGTTTGAAGATGTACTTCTACTTTGTAAAACTTTTCCATAATACGCAAACATGGCAACTTGCAACAGAATAAAAGTAAATAAATATTTTACTACGCTCACGTACTTTTCTGCAATACAGTACACCTGATCTAAGTCACCTTCTAAGTTATGGCAGTCTTTAAGAGGGTAACTATTTCTTTACATTGAAAAGGAAGAAAATTATTTTCTTATTGGTGAATACCTTTAGAGGTTCAAATGGACCGATTTTTCTTTAATCATTTATCACTTGGGAGCTGAGATTTGAGTTTTTTGTGACATTTAACTTCTAAAGCAATGTTTGACAGTTAACTTTTTATAACAAACACACGATATAAGCGTGCAATATTCTTTATGGAACTAAGTTACTTAAAACCACACCTTAGCCACAATTTTACGAGACTTAGTCTTTTTTCTATGGTGCGAAAATGACAATTGATAATCATCAACATTTAGTTAAAAAACATACAAACACATTGGATATTAATATTGGAACATTGAAAGTAAATTCTATTTAGAGGCTACCTTTCGTCAATTGGGGTACGCAAACGTGCAGCTGCACGCTTTATGCCCCATAGCATGGTAGTCAGAGTGTACCTAACTTTGAACTCAACGCCGCGCTTTGTCTTACCAAAGCGGAAAAACGAAAATAATTTAAATATGGGGAACGGAGTGTCTTAACACTAGGTTCTCAGGTTTCCTCTGCCTACCCTGCTTTATGCGGGATACAGCGTGAGGCTAAAACAAAAGAAAAAACAAAAAATAATCCCCCGAGTAGACATTAAACCCGTAAACAATCACCTTTACAGTCAGACAACGTCTCACAATCTATCCAAAATTTTAATAATATTCGAAAATGTATGTCACTCGAGCTATAAAATAGCATACGATTTCGTGCCTTGCCCGAGCGTAACGAGGGTGCTAAACACCGTCACAACATAACAAAACTTATGTCACGCATATCGTAACGCACTATTCTTTAACCAACTTCAAAAAAAGAGAGGTTTACAATTCGATTCAATATTTTTTTATGTAGTATAGCTACCATATGCTTTTGACGTGCTTTTGATGTGGTCTCAATTTGTTAAGTTCTGGTGAGCAGTTTTTGAGTAATTCGTAATAATATTAATTTTTAGTGAATTTAAAGTCGGTTTTCTTTTTTTGTTAAAATCTTAATAATAGGTAGGTACCATGCCATATGTAAATACCACGTTAATATTTAATTAATTTTTATTGAGTTTTGTTTCTCTTCTTGTTGTTATGATGCTTGTAGCATCAAGTATAGTTTAGTATTCGTTTTATCTGTCTCACACACACTCTTAGACTACTAAAGAAAATACGTATGTATGTATTTACTTATTACGTCAATCGTTATCGTACAATCTATATTTTTTCAATTAAATATTGTCCTGTTTTTTAACTTGTAACATAAAATAATTTTATTATATATATGTAAATTCTCTTTCTGTACTTTAGTACAGAATTTCAATCAATATCAACATTAAACGTCTAATCCAGTCCAGTCATCACGTACTTGTAAAATTTCTTATATTTTCGGTCATAGAAACTAAATAATTGTAAAAATATACAGGTAGGCACTTAATAAAATATCAAAAAGTACAAGACTGTCTACTAAAATAATATAGAACGTAGTAGTGCTGGTAACTTAGAGTGAATAAATTTGTCTTAGTAAATAATTTTCAAAGAGTTTCTTGATTTATTAAAGTAAGGAGACGTGTACGTAACTGTTTTAAACACGCCACCTTAGAATAGTTAAAGCTAAATTAAATTTTATATCAAATGAGGCATGCCGTGGCGATGGAAATTATCATAAAGCAAAAATGTGATAGGTGTTAACTTTTCACATTTTCTATTTTTTTATTTAAAAGATTTAAAAGTGGCTCTAAATTATGAATGCATTTTTTTTTTTTTTTTTAGCTTTACGTTGTATTCCGTATATAGCAGGATAAGCAGAGGGAACCAGAGAACCTAGTGTTGAGACACTCCACTCTCTTTTCAACAATTCCGTTCCTCACTTTACGCCGAATTGAGGCATTGCGTGCTCCGTGGCGGAACTCAACGCCGCGCTACTTTAAATTTCCTGAAGTGGGAATCGAACCCACAACCTGTCGCGTTACAATCGCACGCTTGTGCCTCTGCGCCACGACCGGTGTTATGAATGCAAAATATTTTCTATTATTTAAATACATTTTTAAATTTATACTTTCAGTTAAAGGACTTATTATTATTTAATATTATTTTTTTTATTAATATTTAATTAGCAATGTTATCCAATTCCAAGTTACAAACATGTTTAATTCTCTAAACGTATAAATGACATATGTTGGTAAAAATGAATAATTAAATACTTTTAAATTATTTCCGTACCCCTTAAAATGAGTGGTCAAAGCGCTTTGTATGTCGCATTGATGCTGGGAGGTGAATTGGGCTCATGGGAAATCAACAACGTGTCCGACGCACAAAACATGTATGCACAAAAGCGTTCTAAACACTCTTGTATATATTGTGAAGGTTAATATCGCCTTTCCACTATCATCAAGAAGCTGAATTGATTTTTATTTTTCACATTAAGTAATAATTAATACTTTACAAATTTAATAAGAAAAATATAAATTTATACTTATATATTTATAAATTGATAATTGTTAAATAAATATTTTTAATCTATAATATGATCAATGAATTTATTAAAAAAATATAAACATTTCGTTTGGATGTGTCGTCAAGTGTCTACCATACCACACTATTAGTACACTAAGGTAGACAAAAAATATTTGCTTTAAAAATCCATTTATATACGGAGTTACATAATAGAATTGCGAAACTCGTCTCACAGGAACGCTTGAATATTTATTTCCTCTCTAGTTTGACGCCAACATCATATCAGTCGTTCGAGACATGTGAGTGATTTTTTTGTTTGGGAAATCGATTTGTTCCTTGTTCCGGTCGGCCCTTCATAATTGCACATGAAGCAGGTACTCGCTAGACGTAATGACGAAATGGAATGCATCTGATTTCCAATGAAGTGAAAAGTGATGTTCAGAAAATTGATTGTTGATTGATTGGTTGAACTGTGATTACCAAATAAAATTTTAATTAGGTTGAGTGCAATTGTAGCTCTTGTTCATAAACACTTCGTTAATAAATCTATAAAAAGCATTTTTTACGTGTTTCCTACCGTTTTCCAATTTAACCACATTAGGTAGCAGTGTCACGTTAAAAAACGATCTGACGACATTTCTCATTTGCAGGACGGAGTTCATAAGTTCTGAACGTACTTTAGTTCTGATACATATCTCATTTTCATTCCGAACAGGGTCCATTGTTTGATAAAAAATCAAAACGAACATAATTGAATGAAAATTCATATCCACCGCGACGACGTAAACGTCAAATAAATTATTTCACATACAAAATAGATGTTGCAACTATATAGGAAGCATATAAAGCAAATGTTATTAAAACTTGAACATATGTAAAAGAATAACATTATATTGTTTAATGTAAATATTTAACTAATTCCAATTGCTAACAATTACTATGAGGTAGATATGATCTATAGATTTAGTACCCACCTATAAACTATTCCACGTTGAAGATTGGATCTTATAAAATAACAAGCAACTTATTGTTAGTAAGACTATTAAAATATTGATACTCTGTATGTGTAGTAGGGAATTCTAACGTCTATTAGGAATGAAGTACGAAGAAAAATGAACTAGGAGTTACATTTTGATAACGATTATTTGTATCGAGAAGGAGTCCTTAAGATATAAGACACTAAAAGAACATAAATGTAGAACATAATAATACTACACAATTTTATAAAAATTTAATTCAATTTTATAAATATGGTTGCATGTAGGAAACTATTTAAATATCTACTTTATAGTTTGTGGCCAAAAATGTTTTGACATCCCAAGAACTAAAAAGCTATTTTATATTCGAGTTATTAGTGAAATTAGGAAAAATGAGTGTAATATTTTTTGATTATTTTAGTATGCATAAGGTTTATTTATATGCAAAAACATTATCTCTATGATTAAAAGTGTAGCCAGGAAGTAAAATTTCCTTCAAAGCCGTTAAATTGTGCGAGTTGAGGTAAGCATTGTCAAGAACTGTTGATATTCACAAGAAATGCAATAGAAAGCTGAACTACTGTCACATTAACAAAGTTCTATTCTCGATATTAGATTACACGTGACTGAGCTCAATACTATTTCATTAGAGTGGAGATGTCATTCGATATTCATGTTTTAGGTATGTATTATTATATGCACCTTATATGTACATATTATTTTATATTTAATATCATAATATTAAATTTAAGGATATTTTGGCGCAATAGGGCAATATTAACGCGTTAATTGTGTGTTCGATTCTCGGTTGAAACTATGATTATATTATGTAAGTATGTATTCTCTTCTCCCCGTTAATCGACACACCATCTTTCAAGTTTAGGGGGATAGTGGAGAATGGAGTATTTTGATTCTGAGTTCTCTTTACTCTGTTTTGTTAAATTAAAAACAAATACTGATAAATAAGTAAATAAATACTGAATCATATTAAAAAAAAACTGAACTGAAAAACACGTCAATATACATTTATTTTATGATTTATTTGTGAATAAGGTACGAAAAGGCTTACTTGATGTATCAATTGTATAAAATATAGAGGTAAAAAAGTACATATTCATATAAAGATATAGAAAGACAAAAAAATATAAACTGTTAAATTTCATAAGTGTCTAATGAGTAAACAAACATTAAGTATAAAACTGTCATATTTACGCTCTATCGATTCACAATAATAAGCAACAAGGTGATACAGACACAGGCTTCCTGGCAAAAGGAAATATTATCAGTAATATTTATTATATTATTATCCCGTGTACAATTAAAAATATATATATGTTCTCAAAACATTTCCTTCGTATTTACATCATAATGGACAAGTCTTATTGTAAATTAAAACTTTTTCGAATTTTCCTGTAATTTTAATTCGAAGAACGAGATCTGTTTTGCAAATGATTTCCTTTTTATTTACGTTTTGCAGACGCGTCCGTCTATCGTCGATGTCTATCTACTTGGTTTATTTTGATTGAAAATAATATATTATGCGTAATAAAATATTTATTACGTCATTTTTCGTGCATTTGTCTCTATTATAATAGCGTTGATTATATTTTATGAATTTAAATAATTTTATATAAATAATTTAAAAGATTTATAGTAGCATATATAAGATACTAAAGGTGAAATCACATGATACCTACACACTATAAGTTACACAAATCAGGTGATATAGACTTGGCGAAAAAGCTAATGGAAATGTTATAATAATGTTAAGAGAGATATAACTAATACATTTAAATTTCATATCCTATATCAGCAATGTAAACGAAAACTACTGAGTTTTGCACATCGTATGTACCTATATATTATATTCATGGCATAATAGAGTTAAAACTAGCGGGGGCAGTTCAACATCGTTTTATATAGTCAAACTTTGAGAATATTTGATGTTATATTTGCCACATGTGTATATCCATGCAGGTAATTTTTATCTCATCTTACTCGACTCTAAGGATTAAGTTCTGAAATAACTAAGCTTGAGCTCAAATAGAAGTACCTAAAAGTTTTCTCATTTAACGAGATTACTAATAAAAATGAGGACGTATCTTCCATACATACCGTCTACAGTATACGTTAATGACCATAACTATTGGTTCTGATGGACATTTTAATTGATCGATTGGTAGCCGAAAGTCTCAAGTTATAATTTATTTACAGGTACTTGAGGCCTGCAACATCGTTTGCATAGACTTTATGATCTTTGTTATATTACATCCATTTACCACCCTTTGACATTAAAACTTAAACTCAATATTGTTCCGCCTTTACCTCATAAAGGCTAGCTTATGTTAATACTGTATACATATATATAAAAGAAGAAAAAAAGATATCTGTCACATTGAACGACGCTGCGTAGACGCTATTTCCATATATGCTATAGTGTGCTGATCTTTTATTTTCAGTCGTCATTTGGTCAACCTTCAAACAGACATTCCATTCTTTGATTTCCTCTTAAATTCAACACATTTCGTGATGAGTTTCGGAACTCATCGTCGCACTTTGTCTCACTGAAGCGGAAAGAATTGAATATTTTAAAACAGCCATATCCGCTAGAAAAATTTGAACTTATAACCATCGCGTTTACAGTCTCACACTGACCCACTGCGCCAAAACGGTTCCAATATTAAATAAGTAATTTGTTATCAAAACCCGCTTTCTATGCTGAACAACTTTTTCCGATTCGTCATTCATTTCTTTTAGTTTAGCTGATCCATTATGTTTCTCTATTAAATTTTCTAGATCTTCAGTGGTATCAATGGCAAGTGCTCGAAAATCACGCTAAGCAAGTTCAATTAATGCGGGATTTCTTTTGTAGCTTAGCAAAACCACCATAGCTCTTCACAAGATATTCTAGATCTTTAATTATTATATTATGTGACCGGAAAATGACCATTATGCTGAACAATTTTTAGGTGGCATTTCTTCATTTCTTATAGCTTAACAGTTCTCTTATGGTCCTTCATCATGTGTCTTCAAAATCAATTATACCATAAGTTAAGCATATTGTATACAACAAAGTTTCAATTAAATACGTTCAGTAGTTACAATTTGTGCGTATCAATAAACAAATAAATAGACAAAAATTTTAAATATTATAGATTTATATTCTATTACTAATTTTAAGCCAATCTAAATATTTTTAGTAAGTATACTTATTCAATGTCCAAAATAATTTAGGACGATTAGAAATAAATAATACTATTACGTTTTACCATAACGAGTGTTGGAATAAATCTGGTTAGAGAAAACATTTGTGTATCAAGTATATTTAACGGTTTCAAGTAGCTTATTTTCTTACTTTTTTTTTTTTTTTTTTTTTTTTTTTTTTTTTTTTTTTTTTTTTTTATGGATAACGGATGGCAAACGAGCAGAAGGACCACCTGATGGTAAGTGGTTACCTTCGCCCATGCACATCTACAAAACCAGAGATGTTGTAGATGCGTTGCCAATCTACAGAATACAGATGGAAGGGGAGGACAATGTAGTAGTCCGCTATCGGAACCATCACATTTTCGGGAAAGGATGGGTGGGAAAGGGGAAAACCTGGCTTAAAATGTTGTTAATAATAAATGTTGTATTTAAGCACTTATTTGTATATCTTATGACAAATTGTAATTTCTTTATTGAAAAAAAAAAAGAAAAATAGTTAAAGAAATTAAACGGCGTCAAAATCTAATAAATGATAAGAAAACATGTGTATAAAACAATGTGATATAATTTTACTGAAGCCAGTAGTGGCGCAGAGGCACAAGCATGCTACTGTGAGCGCGACAGATTGTGGGTTCGATTCCCACTTCAGGGAATGAAATGAGATTTGGGACATTGCGTGCTAAGTGGCCGAACTCAACGCCGCGCTTTACAAGCCGTAACTTCTCTATTAGGCGGAAAATGGAGATCGGAAGTCTATAGAGAACGGAGTGTCTTAATACTAGGTTCTCGGGTTGTCTTAGCCTAACCTACTATATGCGAGATACAGCGTGAAGCTAAAATAATAAATTATATTAACGTAACGTAGCGTACATGCAACAGGAAACTGAAATCTGAGCCGCGGGAGCTACCTGCATAATTAAAAGTTCATGTCATAACTTTTATCTCACAGCCTTTTAATAGTAAAGGTAAAACGCTATTACAAATTACAATACAACTTAAAATCTTTATAATTTTAATGAAACTAATTAATCTGAAAGTCAAGTAAAATATTCTGAGTATATGTCTTATTTTCTATAATTAATAAAAGTAAGATTTAAAACATAAATCCAAAGAAATATCAATAATACTAGTATGTGTTCAAAGAACTGTAAGTCCTATAATAGTCAGTCACTCGCTTTTATGTCTGACATTTCGCACTCTCAAAGTAAATTTTATCTCACTGAAAAGATATTACAGTTTCTGAGAAATCACAATAGAATCTGTGAAAAGTCTATTTATTGTAAGTTTTTAGCAACATCATAAGTTCAATAAAATTTTTGATGTTCATCATTTCAATTCAGAGGTCATATTTTTTATTATTTCATCATATTTCAGGTACTCGTATAATTTATTCTTCTATGAATAATCAGCTGTGAACTAAATATTGTTGTGAAGTTTAGCTACTATTGATTAATATTGATTCATTAGTTTAATAAATATATTTTTTAGTACATTTAAAAGATATCTTTCTAATAAATATTTTTAATAACATCATCGATATCATTTGCGTATTGCAAATAATATAAAGCGAGGCGCGGCGTAAAGTTGTGAGTTCCGCCACTCAGCACGCAATGCCTCAATTCAGCAGAAAGTCGGTAACGGAGTGTATTAACACTTGGTTCCCTCTGCCTACCCTGCTATTTGCGGGATTCAGCGTGAAACTATATAAACATTATTATACAGCATTTATAAATATAGCGGTAGAATTATTTTTTAAGCAACTATCACTTTTAACGTGTAAACTACGGCCGAGCTATCGATAAATTATAGACAAGATTGTTAATAGATAATTATTTTTATGATCATTTATAATTTTGTTATTAATTTTCTTCAAAAAACAATGATATTTACTAGATAAAATAAAAAAGTTTTGTAGCTTTATTAAAAAGAAATGAAAAGCTAGCTTCGCCCAAAGTTTATTTGTTAAAAAGCTAAATTAAATACACCGTAATCGCATAAGTTGCTATCCTCTCGGCCTGTTTGAGAAAAGTTTCTTTCTTAACGACGTAAACAATTTAAATCTAATGCAAAATGCAGACCGGGTCGGCGACTGGTCCCTCGCCTCCCCATTTCGCTACCTGAACCTATGTAAATAATTCAACTTAATTCGGTGCCGGCTCAATCTTGCTTACGACTTTATTGTACCATTATCATTTTAATTATTACGACATATAATTTATTAAGTTAATTTTTTATTACAATAATTATTTTATAGAATTCTTTTTATTTGCGGCCATTTTAACAACTCTATTCTAGCATTCGTTGTAACTAACATACAGATGCATTCTTTATTTGTTGAAAAAAATAGCGCTGGATCTCGTTACTCGATGAACAATGTTTCGTCAACGGGTAATTTGACACAAAAGGGAAAATAGCATTTAGCGTAACGTAACGTAGATGGTTTTTTCTAGTCATACAAAAACATTTATTTTTTGTTTATTGTGACACAGTTTTTTGTAATCTACGTTAAGATTTGGAAATGTTCGTTTTTCTAGAAAATAATATTTTAATTTTATTATCAGTTAACGGGCATTTATTCTGCTTACTAGTAAATAATAAATAGAATATATATCAAAACGCTTATGCACAATTTTTTTTAAAGAAACATTATGTAATACAGTTTAATTTCACATATGAACTACACATATACGCAATAAATTTACCATCAATGGACGTACAAAGCGAATAAAATGTTATAATATAATAATATATCGATATCGATATTAATCTCACATTATTGCGTTAACTTTATTGAGAATTCACGTTTCAAATATAATATTAGATACGCTAATATTATGGTATGTAGGCGAGACGATGTGTAAAGGCAGATCGAGCAACCAACATGGCTCATGCAAAATGCAGTGGCGCACCTTTCCCCTCCTATTACAAACCCCCGCGTTTATCCCCCCATTTATAAATGATTCTGGCTCAATTTCACCGGCTCTCGTCCGCTCCAATATTGTTTGACTTGTGGATACTTACACACTTACTACTACGAATGTATGTAGATTATGGTCATTTCAAAGTTGGCAACTGCAGTATATAGTGTTTAAAATATATTTTACGAATAAAAATTGTATTACTAAGTCGTAGAGTCCGTTGTGGCGCGGTAAGACGGTGGTTAACTGTAAAGGCGTTGGGTGTAGATTCGATTCCCACTTGAGGGAAATATTGTAATGAAAATATTTAAAATTTCCTGTTCTAGTAAACGAAAATGCTACATTGAGTTGCGTCACTCAGAACGAAATGTCATGCATTTGGGCGGAAAACGGAGAACGGAGTATCTTGAAAAAAGGGCTTTCTCTGACTGCCCCGCTATGGGGGAAGAAACGTGAAAAAAAAGTCATAGATAATTTTTTTGGCACCACCTTTTTAATAGTAGCTGATCATACAGTTAACTTAATTTCGTAAACTCTTTATTGCTAAATTACTAGAAAAACATAATAACAGCAAAAGTATCATAATAAATACTTAACGCCTGTCGTGGCGCAGAGGCACAAGCGTGCGACTCGACAGGTTGTGGGTTCGATTGCCACTCCAGGAAATGGAATTTTTCATTTCCTGGGTTTGGTAACAAGGCAAAGCGCGGCGTTGAGTTCCGCCACTCAGCTCGCAATGCCTCAATTCGTCGGAAAGTGGGGAACGGAGTGTCTTAACACTAGATTCCCTCTGCTTGCCCTGCTATATGCGGGATACAGCGTGAAGCTATGTATAAATACTTAAGTTATTATTTTGAAACTACATTTCAATTAATATTATAATAAAATACTAAATTTCAATAAATGTATAGTTTACATAAAATAGTTGCAAATAATAACAAGCGTGTTTCAGAACAATATAAAAAGCATGTAATGAGATTATATTTGATTCGTGTCGTTGGTCGATTGCTACGTTCACTGATAACAACGCCATATCCTCCCAGGCCGGAATAAGCCCGAGTTCGTGTCGCCTATGAACCACTATGCGACTAGCGAATGCGTCGTGGTCGCGAGTTAGTCATACATTTGTATTTATCATGCCTTTTAATTATAATCCATTAGATACATAATATACCATTCATATCTGAAACTAAGATAAATAATAGATAAAATAAAAACATTTTTTTTATTAAATTAATAAATATAAATGAACACAATAAATACACTGAAATTACAAGAAATCTGCCTGCCGTGGCGCAGAGGCACAAGTGTGCGACTGTAAATGCGACAGGTTGTGGGTTCGATCCCCACTCCAGGAAATGTAAAAATTTAGTATTTTCATTTTCTTGGGTTTGGTAACAAGTCAAAGCGCGGTGTTGAGTTCTGCCCCTCAACACGCAATGCCTCAATTCGGCGGAAAGTGGGGAACGGAATTGTTGAAAGAGAATGGAGTGTCTTAACACTTGGTTCTCTGGTTCCCTCTACCTACCCTGCTATATGCGGGATACAAAAATGTGTAAACTACTTATATCAGGCTACTACATACTACATTACTACCAAATGATACTGTTAATTAAGCTGCCTCAAATTAAACAAGTCAACATATTGTTATATTAAATTGATAAAAAAATAGACCACCACTCGAATGATGTCAATGAACTTTGATACATACGTAATTCGTAAAAAACCATTTTTTTATATTTAATATTTTTCATACGTACACGTAAAGTGAGGCTTGATTGTTAGATAAAGTAAAAGAGAATAAATATTATACCTGTACTAAGTACAAGTCTTATTGTGTTTGTGAATTTCACTTTTTTTTTTTGCGACTTATTTTTTTATTTGTTTATGAAAAGGGCACTGAGATCTGACTGAGATAAGTTGTTAATATTAAAAATAAAACCAATACAACATCAACTAACAAGTAATTGAAACGTATTTTAATTCTCATGTCCGTTCTCTACAGCTTTTTATTTATTGTTTCTATATAGGAAGGTAATTTATTATTTAAATTGTACTAAATCGATTCGGTTTAACGTTTGTTTTACGCTGGTTTACATCTAGAAGTGGGGATCTAAGTACAAAATTAAATCACAAAGCCATATATTTGTTTTAAGGTTCAGATTGTTGAGTGAGATGTGTGGTATACAATATTAATCCGGTATTAATCACGCAGAAACCCGTCTTAACGGCGGACATCAAACAGGTCTCCTACACTGGTATCGGTTTAATTAAAACAGCACCTTTGAGAATTTAATTTAATTAGCGCGAAGCACAATTTTAGGGGCCACCTCTACTTTATTATTCCCCTTTTTATAATTTTCATCTCCATAGATATATTTTCATTCAAAGTGACTGCTCTCTTAGTAAGCTTCACGGACGTACCTATTCGTGTAATATCATACTACATACTTCTCTTTGAAGATTACCATCAAATCGCTCAAACGGTTGCGTCAAAGCTTAATAAAGGAAATCGAGTTTCCACGCTGAATTGAGTGTATTGGATATTATATTTAGTGCACGGGCTTAATATAATTAATATTGCCGAAATGGAATTTTAGAACAGATGACAGAAAATTGCATTTTTAATATAAGATGACGATTCATACAACTCTTCTTTAACATTTTGGAATAAATCTGAGATGTTTTAAATAATTTGAAGCTGTATCTCAGTTTCAATCAAAGTTTTAGGGAGAATGCATCTGCGAAAGTAGGGTATCTAAATGCAAATCAAAAGAATCGTACTTTATGAAAAACAAAATATGTTTTATAATTTATTGGCACTATGGTTGTACAGGTGGATGGCGCACAAATGTACACACCCTATTAGATGTATACTTATTTTGTTTAATTATTTTTATTTTCTTGATTGTTTGGCGTTACTGAAACAATGTTCCGTTAGGGTGTGTATTGCATATAGTGTGAAAAATAGAAATACGAGATCTTTAACTAAATTACCTCTGCCGATTCTCTAAATTATCTTTGCAGATACGGAGATACGTAAAGTAAACAAAAATTCCTAAATTTCAAAGCAAATAACATAACAGCGAAATCTCTATAATATACTAAAAGATCTTGGGCTGTCTAGAACTATCAATTTCAGCACATATTTCTGAATTTAGTTAAGAAAGAGGAGCGTGGACAGTAGAGGTGAGCGTTCATGTTACAAGGATCCCGTAAGTCCACATTTGGGTCGCAAGTCCCAGGTCCCAGTTCCTATCCTGAGCTTCTCTTCCTGCAACGTAATGGGCCCGGCACCCGCACGTAACTACATAAAATGATAAGAAATTTCCTTTTTTCATAGTCATGGAAAAGAAACCATAAATTTTAAATTATGCAACGCCAAAATTATTTTAATATGAAATTATACTAATTATGTATTTAGACACTTGATATAAAAAAAATAATGTCAAACACATGGTAGTGTGTGTTACACATATATATAATACTTTTTATGTATTATTTAAAAGAAATATTAGCATTCTGCACTCCTCTATATACACTATAACTATGCCAAATTACATAGTCCTCCGTCCGCGTAATTTTCATAGAAAAGAATAATAAGTTTTTACTTCACCTATTAAATATTAATATGAAGCTATTAAATAGTTTCAGTATTTTAATTCCGAATTGTTTTTAAAATTAAAAATTACTCAAAGAAAACAGACGAATTATATTTCCTACTCCATCATCGTCATTCGTCATTGTTGTGCTTAATGACCTATTACCAAGTTTTCAAATCATTTTCTAATTTATAACTTAGGAACAAACTTTCTAAACGATGTTACCTGGTGAGACTGAATTTATTAATATCTACAAACTTTGGTTGCTTTTGTTTTTTGAAAAAGTATTTAAATCAAGTGCAAGTGTGTCTGTAGGATTCATAGTACACTTTTTCATCTACATATGATTTGACTAAAAAAACTATGTGAAAAAAATGTTTCGGAAATCCTCGATTACGTAGAATTTCTAAGATTAATTTGATTCATAAGCACAGAAATCTCAAATAATGTTTAACTTATGCTAATATTCTTTTTCAATTTCCGCAATCATAATCCCAACTCTTTGCTAAGTACCCGTGCCACCTTCCGGTGCGCAAGGGGTGAATAATAAAATTGTAACTAAGTAGGGGACTGTTCGACAACAGCGCTATATTCGAATAATTGGATCGACACTGGCAGCTAAATTAGTTAGCAAAATATGCATAAGATTACTAAATTCTGCCCTTAATGTAAAATATTAAAAGAGCAAAAGAAAATATATAGAAAACATTTTGGTGTTTTGTGTGAAAATCCTACTGTACCCTATATTGTACAACAAGCAGAATAAAGCTTTAAGAACAAAAGTTAATGCATGTAATATTTTGCTTACTGTACAACGTCAACGCATTTCAATTTTAATTAAAAATACATTTTACAAATGTATATATTTATAAGAAAAAATATTTTTATCGTCACGCAAACATACATAGTGTCACGGTTTATCCCCGGGTCAGAGAGGACGGAGCGCCAAACGCTTGGCTGGTTTGGCATTCTTTTTTACCGGGGGTACTTATGCTTTTTATATAACCTTCCTCCAGTATCATAGATACAGTGTTCCCGCAGGTTAACCGAAGTTTTTCCTCTACCTTTCTTGCCACAGACCTTGGCTTCATTCTTTCTTACCATTCTTTCATCACTCATCCTCTTGATGATCCGAAACTACCTGATTACCTTATTCATTCTTTATTACAACATTCATCTTTCTTTCATTCGCTTTTTGACACTTTTGCTGTCATATAACAGCGTCGGTACCAGCACAGCATTGTGTAAAGTATACTGACGTTATTATTGCAACCATGCTGACATTCTACCGTCCCATCTATACAAACAGAGCTCGTTAATCCTATTACCGGCAGCAATACGCCTTTCCACATCTTTCATCTCTGCTAAATATACTTCCCAGATATACCACGTTATTCACTAGTTCTAATTTTGTTCTATCTAACCTAATTTTGCATTCCGTTCTTTCTTTTCATTTTTTTCAAATATCTATCTATCTTAGTTTTATTTACGTTCAGGCTTAGTGACCAATGCCTTTAACTCGCTTTCTGATTATGCAATTAGCAATGCATTATTTGCGTACAGTAGGCACCCATAATATTTTCTTTCTTCCCTTAGAGACAACTATCATAAAACAAATTGAATGACAAATAGTAAAGAGATTTTACAGCCTGAAACAAAGATTTATTCACATTGTACTGGAGCAATATCTTTAATTTAAAAATTAAGTTTTTACCACTAGTTATAAATATTTATTATAAGCTAGCTATACCATATTGCAAAAATTGACGTATGGTATTGAAAATTATGATTTATTACTAATACAGTTATTAGGCTACAAACATACAAAATTTTAGAAGCCTAATCACGTTTATATGAACTTAATGGTGAAATACAAAATACCAGAAATTTACAGAGAACTGCAAACATTAGCATTTCACTAGCACTAACTAAATATTGTGTAAGATATGTACGCTTAAACCATAAACAGAGATCTATTTATCGCTACAGGTATTTCATACCGTACCGTATGTAATGTAACGTACGTATGGAGGCTTTAAAATATGTTATAATATTTAACATTACCGAGTTTATTTTGTTCATATATGTTCATTTATTTACCAAAATAAATTAATTGTCAATAAAACCAGCTTAACATGTTTTCGTAGTAATGCAGCCAAAAATATTTCATAAGCTGGATGAAGTATTAAGCAGGAAAATAAAAAAAAGACATTGTATGTCGTAATTTTTGTATATATTGAATTATAGTACGGCCTTTATAAACTAAGGTTTTATCGCAATCTATTATTGTAAAAAAAATATGTTATTATATATTATAATATAATGTTGTAGAAAAAACTCATTACGAATTAGAAGATTTTAAATTTATTTGATGATTTGCAATACGTTTTGGCTTTTTAATTGCTGCAAAAGCCTGGGACATTTTCAATTTACGTTCAGCGTTAGCAGTAGAGTTAGAATTTATTTTTACCATTATCATTTAGGGCTACTATTTGTAACTTATTTTAAATAAGATATTTAATTGAATAGATTTTCGTTTCAATAATGAATAATGAACTGACGTGAGAGCCTTTACAGCCAGTTAATCGTTGGCCACTGCTACTTACACAGCTTTGAAGGCGTATTAACCAGGATGACGAATCATATAAAGCATAAAGGAATAAGCATAGCAGGAAGCATATATGAAAACGTGCCTCAGCTTACAGAGCCCAACGTAAAATGTGAAACATTGAATGAAGCGTGATAGTACTCAGGGAGCTCTACTGTAAATATATACTAAACAAGTTTCGGACAGTGCACTCATAATTTAAATAGCCTAAAACTCGGTCACTGTAAGTTATAAAGTTGCTATTACTATGGAAATTTTAAACAGAAATGAATTGCAGTCCCCAAAATGAACCAGTGGCTTCGATCAGTAGCAGTCTTAGCCCACATAGATTGTACTAGTAGGTCTTGGATTTAATTTGTGTTTATGGATTTAATCAATTTATGTAATTTTGAATAAATAAAGATTTTAAGAAAATCAATTAATTTTTAAGACTTTGTTCGGAGTATATTTTTAGTTCAATCAAAATTCTTTAGCACGTATTCTATGAAAGTAAAATTAAGCATGTATGTTATCGAAACTATCATTTTTATTATAATTATACCAAGCATCAAATAGGAACAAAAAGTCCAACGAAAGCTGAATTGATTGATCGAAATTACGTACATATATATATATATATATATTATAAAAGTGTTAACTTTACTAATTATGTATTTTTTTAATCAGAACTATATAGCACTATATTTTAAGAATTCTAATTTAATTAAAATTATGTCAATATAAGCATTCCACCGGATGTGGATCGTACTTGCAACCATCGTGATTGTAATGAAATACTTGCACTAGCTGCCCCATGATGGAGTCAAATAAGTACATAATAGTATGTTTATAAAAGTTCCTGCACGCTTGTGCCACAATTATATTTAAATTATGCAAAGAATCCCCAATGTAGTCTTAAACCTGTTACCTTCTTTATTTAGTTGCATCGAGTTACAGTCTTTTACCTCGTTAGGGCGATTTACAAAAATCTTCCTTTATATGAATGAATAATAGTTTAAATAAAAAAAAAGCTCGTTCAATTAAATTATAATTAATAATAATATTCATTAATTATCCTACCAGTTTAAATACTTAGAAATAAAGAAAACAGTACCAAGTTCCAAGTTTCCATAATAAACTTTATTATCATCTCGCTTTCCCTGTAATTGTAGTTAAAACAATGCTCTCTGTCTATTTAATAGATATCAGCATTCAAATCGGATGTGGCTTTGTTTCGCATAACTCTCAATTATTGCCAATGTTGTAATAATTGCAGCTCTATTCAATATGAATAGTTTCTGCATTTCGCTGTTTGCAATTCTATGAAATGCACAAAATTAAATCTAATTTAAAAATAAATAGCAAGATGGAATTAAAATATTATTTTTTTATGTAAATACAATGTAATATTCAGCTTAAAACATTTGTCAAGAATGTGGATTCGATTCTCATTCGGGGAAATATTATATTTAAATTGTTACTATTTAAAGTTAAAACTCGCCTCCCATTACACAATTTCACGGATTCGATACTATGCGTACTCATTTACATCTTATGGAATAGATACAGACTTAGTGACTCATCATTCCAATCTTCACTTTCTACCGAATGCATGTATATTGCGCGGGATACATATACTTGGCGGATCTAAGAGTCAAGCATTTTTTTATTTAACCATATGTACCCCTATAACATAAATATGTTTATTTTTTATGAATTCGGGTCCATAGCTACTGCTTGTAATCAGATGAGTCAAAAGCGCAACGACGACGTCAATATATTATTATGTTTTAAAAAAATGATAATACATTCATAAAATTAAATATTGCATAAAGATATTGCTGGCTTAAGATTATATCATGATCGATTAAGTAAAACAAATTGTATACGAGCTACAAATTATAATTATGAATGCTTGTCCCTCTTATTTTTGTCCATAGGTGCATGTCCCCTTTGAATAAACACGTGGGGTAGGAAAGCTCTGGATGGCTTATTGTAAAAAATATATCATACAGGATTTGAGCTACAAATAATGGTGCGGGGATTTGTGATATAAAACCAATTTGTTTACTCAGCAAGTTATATGTAAATATGTGTTATTAAAGCTAATCTTAACGAATATTTTATATCATTATTTAGTAATCCAATTGTTTCATGGGCGCTGGTGACCTATAACAAAAAGTTCTATTATAAATCAATTTCTTATTATATGTCATATGTCTTTAAAAGTCAAACACACAGGCATTTGTGGTAAACTTTAAAAAATACATACATTGATGTCAATAATTAATAATAATAGATTATATCTAATATAACAAATTTGATTCTCTTTATATTTATTTATCTTAATTTTTACAATATGTCTTTAAAAAAGTTAATGAAAGGAGTTCCCGCAGACCGGTTACCGGCGGAAGGATTGTGGTCTCGAGATATGGACGCCGTAACATCTTGTCAAATAGAATGTGTGAATAGGCTTGGAAAAGCTTTACAAATTGAACAAGAAAATTATTTATTACGCCATCCTGAGGTGCTTGTAAAATGTTATACCTACATTATTCCATGACCATACTGTAAAATAAAAAAGTCAGTCCATTCAGTCTATACAATCTTATAATTGCCTTGTCACGATCGTCATGTGTACTCGTAAAAGATACTGTAAAATCAATAGCTTCAATATTTTACTAATAAAAAATATGTAAATATGTCATTTAATATTCATAGTACTGAGTATTTCGTCATTCTGGGTTCTATTTAACACATTGTGTGTATACCTCAAGATATTAATGTGATATTTTTCAGGTGAAAGCTGTGCTCGAATTGTTTATTAGTGAAATGGTGCAAAGAAACAAAAGGAAAAATATTTTAAAAGATGCAGCACAATATTTTACCAGACCTATAGAGGAGATTCAACATGCAGTAAATGAACGATTAACTCAACTAAATTCAAATAAACAGGTGTTGTAAAAAATATTTACATATCTTGACTTCATGCGAATAACATACAGGCGTATTGATAATTTTGAGTCAAGCTTTCAGTCACTATACTACTACAACAAAACATTTTCTCTCAATTATAATTCATTATCTTCTAATATAAATACTTGAAAACTTATATTATTAAAGCTACATATTTTACCAAATCAATAAATGCGTTTAATGTTCTTTAAACAAATATTCCTAAACATGTAACTTAATACATTTTTATATGTTATATACAATGTATGTAATATAAGCCCAAACTGGGAGAGAATATAAATACAGCAACGCGAGCTGTATAACCCTCCAGAAGGGGTAAAATTAAAGATTGAGCGTTTATTTAATGGAATCAGATACCGGCCGGTGCTTCGGGCGTTACTAATTGCATTGCACATCATCAATGCATATTTTTTGCCTGTCTGTGAAGAGTAATTAAAACTGATATGTCGACACGTTGTTTCCTTTGTAAAGTATATTTATAGTCGAAACATTTTGCTTATTTCATTTCAACCTTAAAATATATTTTCTGGAAATATACATCTCTTTGTAAACCTACAATAATGTTGCACATAGGTCAGTATTAATTATTTGAAAGTATTACTATCTCATGGCAATTAATTAAGGCCACCTATTATAGTGAGACGAAATTAATAAAGTTACTCGGCTTGATTCTTCTTCTTCTTTTAGTGCCTCTCCAACTAGTGAAGGTTGGCAGTCAGCTTCGCATATTCAGTCCTATTCCTGGCAGCATGGAATAGCTCTACAGCGCTTTTGATTCCCGTCCATTCGCGGATGTTCCTAAGCCATGACTTTTTTCTGCGGCCGATTCTCCTTCTTCCAGCAACTTTTCCCATCATTATCAGTTGTAACAGTTCGTATCGGTCATGTCTAAAGACGTGCCCTAAATACGAAACTTTACGCTTTTTGACAGTTAGCAAAAGCTTGCGTTTCTGGTTAACCCTTGTTGGTTCGGCTTGATTAATTTTATTAATATTCACAGAATGTGCCTCCCTTATATGAAGATGCTGATTTGAAGGATGATATAAGAGATCTAATAACAACTCATTTCAAATCCGAGCCACAAAAGATTGCTTCACCATCGACCTCAACATTAGATACGCGATCATCGTCATTTTTATCTATAAAAACGTCTGACACAACTTTGCCGACGCCAGGTTTGTCTTCATTGATTATGTTATTAATTATACGTAGTTGAGTCAACCAATTTGAAACACTTTTTTATATTTTACGTACATCACGATAATAAAAATCTTAACGTTACATACGTGTACGTGTGCGACTGCCTACTATATTTTTATTCAGGAATCCTCCTATTTTGAGGCCAATAACAATATCCAAGTAATGTCGCTTTTATTTGTAATCTTAAATAACTGTACTAGTACAATGCAAATGTCAATTACACTGACCACTAGTTACATTAAACGATTAATACCAAGGTTTAACGCTATTTGAATTTATTTTACTCGCCAATATATTAATAACATAAGCAAGATATTACCACACAGTCTTCCTTATTTATTTTTATTTTATATGCCCATTATAATTACAGAACCTATACCTACTCCTGAACCAACTCTTTCGGAAACACTTTTCACAATGGTGTCTAATACGGTAGATAAAGCGATCTTCCTACGTGTCGATGAAACAGACTTGAACTATGACACGGCATACATTGAGTTAATGAAAGCTGTCGAAAAGTCGATGGATATACCTGTTACTGACATTAAAAAAGATATTGCAGATTTGTTTAATAAGGCATATGAAATGTTTGAATACATCATTATGGAAAAGGAGCGAATAAGTAATCATTTTCTTTACAGATAATTTATAAAGCTAAAAAAATATCTATTATAATAATAAGTGTCATATTTAAATAGTATTAATATCACTGAATATTATTATGTTTCTCTTTTACTAAAGGGTAGATTACAAATAATTATATTGGAAGCACCTACGATGATTTACCAGGTTTTCTTAGAAAGTTTTAAAGGGGTTTGCTTGTGTTTCCTAACTATACTAACTCAAACTAAACTAAAGATAAACATTTGGCCACTCACTCGCTGCAAGCATGAAATGCAAAATTCATTAAATTTCTTAGTACATTAAAGAACATAGTGGAAAGTTTTACTTCATCAGATGATTACCTACTTAGATGTTAAAACATTTAAGGATGTTGAAGCTGTCAAGAACATGGTTTAAAATTTTGAAACTTCTTAAATGTAACGAATATTGTTCATGATACTTACTACAACTTGTCAGAGTATAAATAAACTTCTTATAACAATTAACCAACCTTTACTTAATTATGTACACGCTTTTCCAGTTGCAGAAATTGCATGGGAAAAGAGAATGAGGAAAAAGATGAAGAAAACTTTGAGGCGCTTAAACAATTTTAGAGGTAGTTTTTGTAAATTTGTCCTATATACGCTGGTATTTTATTCTTCTTTGGGACTTGTTGCTAAGTGAGCCACTGTAGTAACTAATTATAACTATTTATTATGTTTATATGTTACAATTTCTAGGTCACCAAACGCCCTCAACACCGAGGAGTGAGATTTCATCCCACGAGAGTTATAAAATACCGCCTCCTCGCCCGTGCATATGTCACCCGCAGTTTAACTTTAATAGATATCCAAAGGTAGGTAGTTAACTTTATCTTAGGAGGAAAATATAAAACTGAATATTACTTTTTATTATGTCTTTCTAGTTTAAAGATTCATATACTATTTGTAAAAATTGTCACTACATTGATACATGAACTTTGAATCTCTTTTTATAAAAACTATGCAGATGGAGGAGTACGAAAATTGGCATACATATAGTGTGTAGGAGAAGAAGTACAAAAAACCAATATTTTTTTATAATAATGTATCAAATAAAATATAAAAATAAAATATCTTTTACTTACAATACTATATGTTTGATATACAGTTACACTTCATATAATAAAATGACATGTCAACACGTTGCTAGCGCAACTTGGATTCTATGAGTCAACGATGTATAAACGAGGTCAATGATGTATAGTAAAATTGCAATAAAAAATGTTTTCTTATAAATAATTGAATTATAAGTATTACTTGAAATATAACTTCTTAATTATAACTAAATTCTTTGAAATATTATGTTTCGTTGTTCCTTGTTTTTCTAGCAAAGTGGTACAAAACGGAGCCCTAAACCCTACGGTCCCCGCATACTTTCGCCTTGTCACAGTTATCAACATCTTCATATATACCCAGGGATACTTATGTTTTCTACGTGACCTTTCAGTTAATACTGTTTTCTCGGAAGATCAGTTGAGGTCTCTCCCTACCTCTTGCAGCTGACCTTTGCATCATATATCTTAAGTTTTACAAATTGAATATAACTAATATCGTAACGTGTGATTGACAGGATCGATTTGGTATATATCTACCAAGTGAAAAGGTATTCAACACTGGCAATATAACAGTAACCCCAGCTATCTCAGGATCTAGTGAAGATGGCCATAGTGATAAAATTTCTGTGCTTAGTTAAAATTGAATTCATAAAATAAATTTAGATAATAATAATCCTCTTCGTGAACAAAAGCATTTAATTGTGAATTTGCTCTGTTTAGCCTTTGTAAACAAATTTTAGTGCTTATTTTATCGTGTTTTATTTGACGCTTGTACTAACAATAATGATTTCATAAGGTGTATGTGTATTATTACTTACGAATATTAAATTTTTGATTTCAAATTCGTTTATTTAAACTTCGAATTCACGTCCGTTTTGAAAGAATAAGTATAAATTAATAGTATACGTGTTTGAAGTTCCAAAGAAATTATTTGTAACTGAAAATGGTGTAAAGAATTGAATTTTAAAATTTACAAAGTTAAAAAAAGTCTAATTTAATGGGTAAAAGATTTCACTTGCCATTTCAAAACCTAATTATGTGCACAGATTTTACATGAGCACGCTTTGTGTTTCAACAATGTTTTTGTTAGAGGTTTCATTAATATGAATTGCCCGACTGGTTGCCCAACTTTTTGCCCGACTGGTTGCCCAACTGGTTACCCAACTTTTTGCTCGACTGCTTGCCCAATTGGTTGCCCAACTTTTTGCTCGACTGGTTGCGCAACTTTTCGCTCGACTGGTTGCGCAACTTTTTGCCCGACTGGTTGCCCAACTTTTTGCCCTACTTTTTGCTCGACTGCTTGCCCGACTGGTTGCCGAACTTCTTGCTCGACTGGTTTAACTAATGGTAACTCTGGCATTTATAATATTGCAAACTTATTCTTGATACTGATTAAGATTTTATTTTTGCTTTGCTGTGTAACAAAGTATACAGTTTGTTTATGTTTTTGATCAAAGGTGTTTCTTTGGATGGAAACAAACAACAAAGGGCAGCCAATCACATGCGTCGGCTTGTTGCGTACCTGTGCACCTATAGAAATGCGAAGTTCGCTTTACGGCTTTTAGCTGTGCAACAAAAGCCTATGAGCGTTCGGACATGCCTGTGCTCTCGCATATTTTACTACATATTAACAGTTTAAAGGCGAATAGTCTATCTAACATTCTATCGATTTTAACAAAAAATAGACTTCAAAACGAAATGCACTAAAAAGTAAAATTGTTACGAATAACTCGTCAACTACTCGTCAGATCTTAACTAAGTTTTAAAGGTTCGCCAAATAAAAATAATTAGTTATCATATAAAAAAAGGATTACCAAAAATAGTTCAATCTATAGAAAGCTATATAAGTAGTAAGTATTTTTATGAATTACCGCAATTCATAAAAATACTGATTTTGAAATTAAAATCAATACTCCAATTCACATGAATTTGGTAACAATAAAAAATATTTTTAAGTAGATCTACATCATTTTAAAGCTATTGTTGCTATATATGTTTCATGTCTTTTAAAAAATATTTTCTACAACGCGGTGAATCTGGCCCCCGCACAGAGAGTTTATGGATTGCTAAGACTTTTTTCTCATTTTTTACATAACTTATATGTTTGGCATATAATTGAATAGATAAGATTACAACCATTGATTTCATATTTATCCTAGAAGATTTATTTTATTCACTCCACTCAAACGAGTGTATGTAGAAACTCTGAACCTCGATTACGATTATTGAAATCACTGGATAGTAATTTTGGTGCAACGCTTTTATACACTGCTTTTAATTTTTCCAATTGCAAATAAAATACAGTTCAAGTTTTTATTAAATTCGAGTTTATTGTTAAATAAATTATAATTAACATGCTTATTAGAAAATTAACAAAATAAAAATAAATGTATTCTTTTCTCTTAATCTAAAATATAAAATCCCAGAAATCTTTTAGAAATATTTCATATATTAGTATATATAACTAAACATAAATTATAATATTCAATAGTACATAATATTTATTGACTATAGGTGACCAAAAATAATAATATTAATAAACATTTTGAATTCCATCTATGAAAAATATATTTTTAATTATCATTAAAATTTACTAGTGAGGCTTCCCATGGACGTATAAAATACATATATGTCAAACATACAATATAAAATGTCAGTATATTATAAAAAATAATTCTACTCCATGTACCCTATATGTATGGCAATTTTCATACTCCTCAATTTAAAGAATTTTCATAACAAAGTATCCAATTTTTTTCTTAAACTTTTGATATTTCAGCTAATAACTAATTACGACAACAGTTTGACTAACTGTTTGACTTACATCCACTAGGTTATAGAGATGGTACTTAAGTATTATCATCTTTCTAAATAAACCCTTTTTACCTACCAACCCTATCTACCCTAGTTTAACAAAAATATTATTTTAAGATAAATAATAAGAGTTTAAATGAAAAATAAATTAAAGATTAGTATCCAGGTGTAGCCTTCTTTTTACACATTGCCTCCGATTTATCATCTTTACCTTCACCAGAAAGTATAGTTTTGAAGCTAAAGGGCTTGAAGGGATATCCCCCACCTGTGTAGAATTTACTCATAAATTCCACCCTAAAAATTATCATATTATAAGTGATACCAAAATTGAAAATAACAATAGTTTAATAAAAAGAATGTACATTATACCAATACCTATTAATGAACAGATTTAAAAAAAAATTGTAGCAGATTATTGCACGAATTATATAAAATTTCCATATTACAGGCAATTTAAAATGTAGCAAGACCTAAAGCCTTTATATATAGTATTAGTATATCCATATAGCCAGTATTTAAATATGAATTTCTATGTTTATTTTAATTTATCTACTTTGTAACTTAAATATCTAAACAAACTAACGTATAAATAAACTAAATGATATTCAAATAAAGTAAAAGCTTTGCCGGCAAATACAAACTAACAGTTTATGTTTTAAATTATCTAGCAAACATTGAAATGGCCATGGAGATGTACTAATATATATTTTATAAACGAAAATTTCTCAGAGTATCGTTTTAGTACATATATTATAAATGAAAGTATAAGGTATACAATTTACCTTATGTTTTAACAAATTTGATTTATTAATAAAGTAGAAAAGATTTTTCAAGTGGAAAACAATTGTCTTATGTACCACTGAACTTCCATTAAGTTTCAATTTTTCATGTAATATGATTTGATGGTGATGCTTTATATGGTGTGTTTAATAAACATAATAGTTAACATACCAATGCAATCGCAAAGTATGAAGAAATGCTGAAAGTCCCTCCATTACCACCAAAATGGAAAGACTGAATATAGCCCAAATAGCAAATATAATAAATATTTTTGGTCCTCCCATCATAGATGTTTCTCGAAGACCAAGTTTCGCAAACACCATAACCCATAACATTTCTGAGAGTTCTAAAAGCAATATTTATAATTATTTACTCTTAGAAGCTTAAAAGGTGTAATGTTGATGGATCTTGTAGTTCCGTGGCAAAAAATGTTCTTAAAATAATGGTGATCTTTTTCAAGGTGGATAAGTATTTCGAATTTTCAAGAGTTTCGAGCTTACCAATGAGCTGACCGGGTATAAGTTTAGAGTCAATTTATACGCGGTAGAGGTAGGTGTGAGATCTCTCTGTAATCTACTAAAAGAACATGTTAAGAACTATTACTAGCTTACTTCTAGCAACTATTTAGCAGGCGACATTAGTAGGATCTTTTCAAATTTTGTACCACGATATCCTTCAGGATTTTTTATATATTAAAAAATCTATAAATCAATTTATCTGCCTGCCCTGCTGCATCTATTAATATACAATTTGTGATAATTAATAAACATGGGTATGTTTGTAATATCAAATTCTTATTTATTGCTTGAGAAAATCCAAAACCAAAACCTAAATGAATAAAAGAGTAATGTTGAATATTTACAACATCAAACTTGTTTGAGAGATGATGTTATATAGTCTTTTTGCAAGTTTTAAACACTTTTCCACGATATTATTACTGTTTGGGGCAGAAAAAAAATCAATTTCTTAAGTAATTTTTACGGAAATTGGGACACTTAGGTGCTTCACATTATTTTTTTTCTATTTTAGTAAACTTCCGTTAAAAATGTCATGTCATTTTAGTCTCGATATTTATTTTATTTGTTTAAATAATAATATAATATTTTCAAAGAAATCTAACAACCAATGAAAATCATATCAATATCAGGTAGTCCCTTAGTCGAAGAGGAGAAATAGATTTTATAAGGACAAACATAATTTTATTTTATAATACAAAGTAATAATGAATAAGCTTTCACTTCGTACAATTCGCCTCGTATATGGTAACATAATATTTATCATTGTATAAGATTACAATTTCACTGGGATGCTATATTCGTATTTTTATCTCATACTTTCGACTACGAATGGAATGTTTAGATCTCATCGTTGCCTTATATAATATTTTAAAAGCAATTCCTTTTCAGTGAAATAGTTTTGCTCTATGCTTCATCAGTGACCTGTGATGTTCGTTAATCTCTTAGTATATTTTAGCATCCCGGGTAAGATAAAACTGTTCTAATTTTGTATTTTGCATAATATTCCGATATCATTTCATGTGTACTTCTATGGCATTACGTTTTACTACACTTAAATATTTATTAAGGATTTTTTTACCGTCGTAGATTTAACTTTTGGAAAATCTAAATACATTTTATTAGCGCTAAAATAGATATTGTATCAGTCCTTTATAATCATTGTAGACTAAGCTCTGATAATTTGGGGATATAGTGATCGCTGCCAGGATCTTAAAAGCAGAAATTAAATTACTAATTGGAAATGTAAAGAATCGTCCCATGCAGTAGCCCTATGGACTATGCTTTCGCCTTGCAAGAACTGTACTTTGGTATATATTCTTTGAAAATATCTATAATTCACTTTCACCACATAGAAAAATAAAAGCAGCGCCAGTGCCTAAAAGATATAGAAGAATCTTCTATCTCGCATTCACTCATAAGGGGAAGGAATCAATCCAGAATTAAAAGTAAGAAAATGCATGTGGCCCAGAGTGAAATAAACACGAATTTAGTAGTTATTGTTACCATACCGACAGCTAAACATACGAAGGCGGTGGCGAGGCTCAGGAACCGATCCAAAGACTGATCAAAAAAGCTATAGAAGCAACGACGTTACGTATTTTGAAGAAAAAGAAAGATTTTGAATATGAACTTAAAGAATATGAATGAAACTGTTATATCATTAACATAACAGTAATATAACTTTCAAACTTTTTACCCTTAATATGTGCCTTTATTTTAAATGTGTAATAGTGATAGCCAAAGTAGAGCTAAAAATTGTAATTGATATATTAATTGTAATTAATGAGTTATAATTATGAAGATAACTTAAAGTTTACAAAAGATTACGGAACTTTTACGAGACCACATATATACGTAATGTTAACAGAAAAATAAAAAAGTTTTATATATAAGATAGCATATGTATCCGTGTTGAACCAAATAAAACCTATTTTACTCTAGAGGAATTTCTGCAAGAGGGCTAGGACCTTGTAGCAAGTTACCGAGATTTCGAGTGTTTTGAGTGAAAAACCCTAAGGCGGCTTGCAGTAGGCAGTCCTTACCACCATACCACCGTACTAACTACCATCTGCTAATCCATCTTTTGCTTGGCACATATGTGGTCTGCATAAGCATTTCCCAGACTCAAAAAAAAGAGAAGGGTTGATATATTGTTATATTTCTTATTACTTACGTTCATGAGCCAAAGACAATGCCCACAGCCGAAGATAAGATGCAGTATGAGATATTGTGCTCAAAACAAATTCTATAGTATGTACTGCTTGATGTATCATCAATTCACCAAACGTTGTGGTATATTTAGCAACTTCTGCTAACACCTTCTCTTCTGCCCTTCTATTAGTAGAATCTTTTCGCTGATATCTTCGAAATTGACTTACTTTTTTCTAAAACAATTTTAAAATTATTATTTTTGACGCTGCAATGTACATTAAGCATTTCCAATAATATTTATTCGAAACTTTCCAATAATGATATTGTTCGACGTACGTGACTAGCTGTACGCAATAGAAATACCTATATTCCAACTTCGCTAGGGTATATGTTATATATTGAGAATTGGCTTTTACCGGTCTTATCCGACCAATGGCGGTTCTATGTCATCCAGTACACAATGTATGGTATATTCTTAGGTTATCTTTACCTATCTAATCAATTTGAAATGTTATTGTAATATTTTAATCTCACCAATGCTTCTTCCTTCTTTTTTTTATAGTACTTCTGAAGAAAAACCGGTGTACCAAACAATAGTATGGGGACACATATGACACCAATCAGGACTAATATACGCTGAAATTTTTCCTGACCATCGAACATGTAAGCATCACAATCTTCTTCTACGGGCTTTGTTGTAGATAGCAACACCATATCGATGAACAAAATTAGAATTAATGGAGAGCAACCCGCTCCTCGTTTCAATTCAACTGAAAATATATGCAAGGAATTATAGAGAATTATGGTCTATTGGTACAAATATTATTTCCGGTGGAAATAGTTTAATCATCTCTTTACATTTTCTTCAAATAGAATATAGCATGACTAAATAGTCATGTTCACTTACTTGAAGCGTCACATTTCTACTAATATACACACATCAGACACAGTCACATTTCTACTAATACCCAAATGGGTATTTAGGTACTCTTTTAATAATTCTAGCATTTATCTAATTATTACCCCCAGATGATACTGATTTTAAACCTTTTCATCCCTTCGATATTAAAGCATATGTTCATATCTTTTTCGTAACGCAAACATTTAAAATAATAAGAATAATAATCAATATTATAACACATGAAAAGCTATTTATAAGTACCATATTTTCCACTGAACATGAACCATTTCATATAAATAAGTACGACGAGCCACATAAAAAGGCATGTCAGGAATAGCACTTGAGGTATGAATTGTAAATAAATTGCATAGTATTTTTTAAAATATCTGTAATTAAAAACATTTGTGTTAAAGGCTGCCAATATTACTTCGCGTATTTAATCTCTTTGAAAGGTTTTTTAATGAAAACTTTATTGTTAATTAACAATGAGTCTTTGTAAGCAAGTGGTGTGAGCAGTTACTAATTAAGGAACGGTCACTTTAATTTTGACTGTGTTATATATGAAATTTTCCGATCATACAGCGCTGTCACCCTTGCAATGACACGTTAAACACGCGTCATGGTGCATTCAAACTGAGGGCACCAAAGTTTTACGAAATAAAATGACTAACAACTAGATTAAACTGAACCAATTAAATCAAACTAGATTAAACTGAACCAATTTAATCAGTTCGCTAAATGTTATTCCACAATAAATATGTAAATAAATAAATTATAATTACTTAAGTAACTGTTATTTTGCAATGTTTATTTCTTGTATAACAAACCGCTTACGCCAATTTAATGTGTTATAGAAACATTAAATTGGCGTAAATGGTTTGTTTGGTTATTCAAATATACGTCATATGAACGCACCTTTATCATTTACTTTGCATTTAAAGTAAATGAAGAAATGAATCAACAGTATATAATTTGAGAGTAGATTATAGTTTGTGCTTATGAAAACATGGTTTGGACTTAAACGCTTTCTTTTTTCTATTTAATTCATAATACGAAATATTAATATATTCATTCTTGTGGTTGCTGTAAACAAAACTTCGCGCTTGTGATGTCCGCTCAATAGCCACAGCCGTGTTTTTGACGTCGTGTCGTGTTTCCTTTTTTCAATGTCGACTGCCGGCAGGTAAACAGTGAGGGAAGGAAATATTGGTACTTTGTAAAAAAATGTAAAAGAACGACATGCGGGCGAAAAATTCCCGTTAGCAGTATTACTGATGGACGCGTATTGTTTACATGTTACATATTACACTGTACGTAATATTTGTTCAGATTGCTTGAAAAATATAGACAAAAATGAATTTCAGTAGAAATAGTCCGTTACGACGTTCAACATCAATACACAGTCCTATGATGGACACATGTATGAAGCTATAATATTATGCTACAGATGTGTATCACAATGGTGACAGTAAATGCCGCAGTTCACAATTGATCCGTGTCGTATTGTAACTTTTAGTTACTTGTATAGTTTAGGTTTTACCAATTAAGTGTAAATATGATATAATGTTGTCAATTTGAGAAAAACACATTTTAATTGTTAAAAAGCTAAGCAACATAACACTTAAAATTATAACAAAACAATATGCTCTAATAAAATCTTACATGTGATTAAAAAGACTCAAACACAGCCCAAAAAGCATGTGAATGATTCCAATAATAATGGACATTTTCATCTTCAGTGAGTTTAAATACATAATTTTATTTTTCGCCAACTGTAAATTATATATTAGATTAGAATAACATAAATATAAATAATAAAATATATTTACGTATTATTTTCTTAATATAAGAATAATATAAAGTGGATGACTTATAAACGTTTCGCTTTCACATATTTATAATAGATTATAGACTTTTAAACAATTCTGTAGTAGAAATATTTATTACCGCCCAAACTGGATCCACGCCAAATACATAAGGGGCATTTGTCTCAAAAACTGGATTTAATGTTATATATTGATAAGTCTCTACTTCTTTTCGATCATAAGTATTCTTCCAATACGGTTGCATAAGAACAATAGATTTCGAAAAGAATACATTATACAAGAAACCAGTATAAAGTGTGAATATACCCATCATTAGAATCACGTAACGACCTGAAAACAATCGTTTGGCTTAAAACCTTCAATAGTTATGAAATATTTTATAAAAAGAAACATTGCACAAGTAAAATAATATTAAAGCTCATTCAATTGTTTTTCTTTCAACTCCAGGTTTGGAAATTTATATAAAATTTTCATTTGGGGAAATTGATTTTATTTTAACACACTCGTGGACTTGTTAATGATTCATTACTTATGCTCAAGTGATTTCACATCGACGAGTTCACATTACATGGCATATTTATAATACAATATTTAAGAACAATTTTATATAAGGTATTGGTTTCTTGTCATTTAACATTTAATATAAAGTTGCAGGAAGGAGACAACTTTAGATAAATCAAAATATTCTTATTCAATTAGACGTTCCTGAGCGCTTTTGAGACGTCAATTAATATAAAAATGTTATTGTCAGTTCGACTTAAAGTTACCGCCGCTTTGAAAAGCAATTCCGCCAAGAAAACCCGGCGAACAGTTTGACAATTCCTCTACGTCTTCTTCATAAGCCCGCCTTCCAACGTAAGTTAACAATATTGTAATTCTCTTTAATTGGATTAGTCTGTTAAAATATTTTAGTCCTGATATTTATTGGTAGTTCTCAAAACAGAGATAGTTAGATAGAAATACTTTATGTAGTATTATTGTGTGTGCAACACAACAAATACAAAGAGCAGAATACAAGAAATATATATATATATATAT